>CAKNET010000084.1:0-107765 GCA_930272545.1 Sphaerostilbella broomeana | reverse complement strand
AAGAAAAGAAAAGAAAAGAAAAGAAAAGAAAAGAAAAGAAAAGAAAAGAAAAGAAAAGAAAAGAAAAGAAAAGAAAACATGGCTCTTGAATACACGACGCCAGAGTCCCTGGCCCAACTCTCCGTGCCCAACCCGGAACTCGAACCCCTCTTCGCGACGCTTCCACCACCACCAAAGGAACAGCCTACAATTGAGGCTCTTCGAGCTGCGTCTGCCACCAGACTTGTCCCAGTTTCGGGGAACACCAGCAGAAGCCAAACCCGTCTGATACCTATGCGCGACGGGTACGAGAGCGAGATTCGAATCTACAAGTCTCCAAACCCGCGGCCACCAGCAGAAACAGCGGTTGTTGTTCTCATCTATGGTGGTGCCTTCTTTGTAGGCAATAACAGCCAGCTTAATGCATATGCGCGCACTATTTCTGAGCTATATGGTGCGACCGTGGTGAGCACCTCGTACAGACTGGCCCCGGAGTATAGGTTCCCATATGCCTTCCGCGATACCTGGGACTCAGTCAAGTGGGTGGCAGAGAATGCTTCCCTGCTTGACGCGGATCCTGCTGCTGGCTTTGTCCTCGGCGGAATATCTGCTGGGGCGAACTTATCTGCCGCGGTCTGCCAAAAGGCAATCAAGGAAAACCTCCCTCAGAAGCCGACGGGGTTATGGCTGGCTTCTCCATTCGTCTTGATGCCAGAACTTGTGCCTCACCGTTTCACATCTGTTTTTCTATCCCGTGAGCAAAACGCATATTCACCGCTGTTGAATAAAGCCCGCATGGACGAAGTTGAGGCTACTCTTCACTTCGACATCCATTCACCTGAGTTTTCGCCCTTTAATGTTGATGGGGCTCACGTCGGTATGCCCCCAACTCACTTTCAAGTGGATGGCTTTGATCCTCTGCGGGATGATGGGTTGGTTTACGAACGAGTATTGCGAGAGCATGCTGTGCCGACTAGGCTTTCGGTCTATCCTGGGTGCCCTCATGGATTTGTGAGCACCTGGTATAAGACGGAAATTGCACAGAAATGGGAATTCGATATGGTTAGTAATTTCGGTTGGCTTCTTGGAAAGTCGGCCGAGGCTGTTAGTATCAAGAAGTCTCTCGATGAAAGACATTTGCCTTGATCAAGATGTAAAGATAGCTTTTCTACGGGATAAAGAATACAAAGAATGCTACACTGTCCAAAATGAGAACACTAGAAGCGTAAGATCCTCGATGTTTTGTATTCTGAAACTAACTGGCAAGCATTATAAGTCAACGAATGTATTGAGTTGGGCTAATCTAATGAGCGGAAATAACAATAAGAGTTGTATTAGAAATCAATCCCCTTATGATCATGTAACGACACAGTAGAACAACTGAAGTATTTTGTCTAACTCGAACGTCAAACGAAGTCATGGGATAATGAGTACAAAACTGCTGAAATGAACCAACTGAGAGAAACCAAGTATCCATCACGCACTTACACCAACATCCTGACCTACAACAGCGCCTCACAGCTCCCAGTCCTCCAGAGTATCATTGGTTCTATGCCGAGCCGCTGACCTCGAGTCTATCGACATACGCAAGAAGTCTCAGTCTCCACAAGTACATGTTGTGAAGATCGGCACGCCATCCAGCCTCTGAGAGATTATGGCCAGTAATGAGAATCATCATGAAGAACGACTCAATGATGCTTGGAGGGATGTTGCACAGCAATTGCCCAGTAGTAGTCCATTTCATAGCGCTAGCTCCAATGATGAGGCCAATCACGAGGAAAATGCCCAGAATGACTGTAATCTCGTGGGCGCAAAGAGTCCCCATCTTCCTGGAAAGCTTGTAATTGACAGAATTGAAATTGATCTTGGTTTTCTCAGGGGCAGGAATACCAATCTCATCCGATAAGCCAACATCCGCAAGCTTGACCTCTGCCATTGCCATGCCTTCATATTGGCCAAGACGTTGTTGAACGTTGCGGAGAACAAAGCCGTCCACCAAGCCAACCAAACCTGCGTATGTGCCGATGAGCAGCCACCAGTTGCTGTCCCATTCCATGGTGTGGCCTATGGAGACCCAGACAACCAGGACGACGATGAGGAGGGCAATCCCAACCAGTGTTCCCACAACGTCTGCGTAGTAAAATATTGCTCGTTGGATAGCATTGAACTGAGGCGCAGGAACAACGACCGTTGGGTTTGGCGTAGTATCGCTAATCAGCATCCTCAGTTTTATCTCAATGTCGGAGTCAACCTCGAAGATGGAATTCAGACACCTCTCAACATAGGCATCGTGGCGCTCCCGGATGTTTGCCAAGAATGAAAAGATCAAGATCATCAGTGCAGATGTAGCCGAGTTGATGTAGAGTTGCCATCGATCACTCCAATCACAATAATGTCCAAACGCGATCCAGATGGCAATGCAGACCCAGTACAGGCAAACTGTTCCAAAGTGACCCAAGAATGCCGAAAGATAGTTGGAGGCTCGGCTGATCCAGTTTTCTGCTGGGAGCGAAGGGCCGAATTTCGACTGGCCTGCGTTCGTGATATCCTCAAGCAACAGCGTCTTGTATCGTCCAGTGGCCTTGACTTGCTGTATCATTCGCTTCTGGCTCTGGATACGTGACCGCAGACTGGCAGAGACTCGTATTTGTCTTTCGTAGCCATTCAATTGTTGGCGCATCAGCAAAGAATCGAAGAAGTAGCTAACAATGGCTTGCACATCTGAGATGAGTGCAGCCCAGTTTTCAGATTGGCCATACGGGATGCCGAGGAGTGCCCAGATGGCGAGACCGGCAATCACGACAAAGAAGACGGTCTGAGAACCAGATGCTTTGACAAGGAGATCTAGCCATCGGTCTAATTTGTTGTTTTTGGCTCTCTCAACATAGCCGGTAACGTTTTGGACAGGCTCAGACGACATGCGCTTGCTAACTGTAGCCTCTTTTCCTTCAGAGCAACTGGAGCCAGAGCCAATGAAGAAGTGCTGCGTCGGCGCAGCATCTTCAATTGCACCCTTTGCGCCGGGAGCAGCAAAGAAGGCGATGATATGATTGAACATGACGGCGTACACAAAGCAAACAAATACTGACTATTCTGTTCTGGCAGTGCTCTTTGAGGAGGCAGGTGATCTCAACAGCTCTTTCAGGCATTCACGGGAAAACTTCCATCAAGAATACCCCCATCAACTTATGGAGGCCAGAGCTCATCTGCAGCTTCAAATTGAGCCGTGCCGGAAAGAGCACGCCTTGGATTCGCAATATGGTTCGCCAGCGTTGTGATATCGTGGCTCAAAGTCGGCCACGAAGTGTTGACTGTTTGGGATAGGGAGGTTTGGGCTTGGTAGCTAGGTTTCGATGGTACTAACGATATTGATACACTGATGTATTCAGCAGGAAGTTGTGAAAATGTAGATACAAGACTGCTATAAGCAATTTGGATGTTCTTGTGTTTCAAATGGTGTAAGACAAAACAGAAACTAAGATTGCCAAGAAATAGTTTAAATATATATATATTCCGATTTGTTTATATCCCCTGCTCTCCATTCTTGTAACTATCAGCCCCCAACAAGCACACCGACGGATAATCGGCTCGATATCCAGTGAGCTACCATCCCCTTGCACCAAAATTTGATGTCTTCTTCTCTCAAGCGTGCGGGATTTTGGAAAATGTCTCACGGCTGGAAAGGTTGACGGGGGTGGCTATGCTGGAAGTCCTCAGTACATCGTCACGGTTCATCAATGACTTGTCGAAACAGCTTTATGGACTAGCCATTCGCAAGTACCAGACACAGCAGATAATGCTTCCAATTAGGCAGCTCAACCTTCAAAAGCCCAACTTCAGCTGCTGAGCTTATGAAAAAGTTTTGCAGATAGTGGATCTCGGTTATGCTCAAAAGCGATTATGAAAGCCGAGACTCAACATCGACCCAAATGGGCCGGGAATGTTTCTTCTTCTTCACCCTCATCCTAACCCAGAACCATGTGAATTGAGTCAACCAATGCCTTCTGTTAGGCCCAAAATCGAAATTTGCATCGAGGCTTTTAAACAGAAGCCCCTGTAATAGAACTAGTCTAGACGTCAACATAACAAGCACATACATCCCAACAAAGACAAGGCCTAAATCCTAATATGATTCAGCTGTACACAGATTGTTCAGCATTTCACCGTATAAGATGTGAAGTTGATAACAATGCGCCGACCGAGTTTACTCCGCGTGGCCATGCGGTATGACGCGCAAGTGTCAAGCCATTGCTGACAGGAGAAGAGGCACTAGTCCCATGTTCGCATGCGCTCCCTTGCAGTTGGGGCCCAAGCTAACTTTTGTTCCTCGGAGAAGTTGTTCGGAGTCCGGGCTAAGAAGATAGGGCGTAAATGAGAAGTACCGAAACTCAGTCGGTAGTCTGACGGGTCTAGCGAATAGAGAGACAGACATTATACAATGGTTACGTTCTAGGAACACTACTCGTATTGCGATTTGACAGAAACACTAAGCCTTGAAAAACTACAATTCAACCAGATCACAGCCCTCCTAGCTTGGGACAGTTATCTTGAGCACCAGAGAATTCGGACGCCGTATTACCTACCTACCTACCTAGGTAGGCAATTCAACATACTCAACCTATGGATTCAATTCTAACCTGAAAGACGACTAACTCCTGCCCAACCATGGACATTGATTGTCTCTGCTAATACGCCTAAGCCCTCCCAACACCGCTGTTTCCCCCAAACAAGACCCCTTCCACCCAAAGACAAACAAGAACGACAAGTGGTTGACTAACAACCCTGACCACTGTAATATAACGGCTATTCGCCTTACCGATCCATTTAGTCAGACACAACATTAATCTCATACCCAATAAGAACCTCTGTACTTGTGCCCTCCCAACCTCTTGTTCCCGCAGCGCTGAGCATGAATCTGCTCGATGGGTCCACGTATAGACTAGAGATGACACCCGCTCTAGGGGGTCCAGGAATAATCAGGAACGGGACCGTTGAGTGTTTAAACGCTCGTGTGTCGCGCAAATCATACAACCGAAGGATATCATGGGAGGCACTGTTTGTTGACTTTGTTAGCTTTCATTCCCAGATCACACAAGAAATCCATCATAATGGCGAGTTTATTAGGAAGGGTTTCTTACCACACCAAGTGCCGGCCATTGGGCATCGGCCGTAATGCAGTCACGGCGCCACTCCCGGCCGGGAACCTGAGCGCTCTCTCCGGCTCCCATCCTCGCTTTGCTTTTGAAATGTCAAATTCTTCCACAGTTCCGTTTCGTCGACCGGCATAGATCTTGTTCCCATCGGGGCTCCAGCATGCGCTCATACACCACGGCGGCACACCGGCGCGGCTGTTGATTCGAGCTACGGCGTTGGGCGTCCGGCGGTCCCAGATACGGATGGTACCGTCAATGGCGGAAGAAAGGAATGTTGTTTGAGATGTCTGGGTGGGATCGCGTAGAGTAGACGGTCCTTGTGAGTTCACAATAATTGGTGACTGTGACCGTAGTGTCGATGGCTGGTCGATTGCGCTGCCATCCGTGGCCTGTCCCTGTGTAGTGGTCTGCAGCCCCTCGGTTGACTGATCTGGCTGGGTATCCGTATTCTGCGTGGGATCGACGTCTGATGCGTCTGTGGCAAGAGTTCCATCAGCATCAGTAGCTTGTGTGTTTTCCACTACAGGCACCGCAGGTTGTTCGGGATCTTTGTCCGTAGCTGTGGCATCAACCTCCATAGCATCTTCTGCCGGCGGCTGCACGGCTGATCCAGACTCCTTGTCGTCTTTGTTCGGTTCCATCTCTCCCATATCAGCCATGGCCATGTCGGCTGAATGATCCATGCCGCCCTCATGTCCTGGCATCATATCCATAGCAGAGCCGAACTCATCATCGTCTCGTCCGAACGGCTGCTCTTCTGCGGTCTCTCCAAAGAGACTTCCGGCGTCGCTACCCCCAAATAAGCTCTCATGTGCCGGAGAGGCTGCGGTGTCCTTGGCTCCAAATGTACCTGACGTGTCAAGCGCAGTTGGACTACCAGCATGGGCTCCATCTGTCAGTGTGCCATTTACAGCAGGCGCGCCATTATTGGTTGACATGGTAGTTGACGGGAGCGGCTCATCTGCCTCTGCAGGTAGGGCGGCACCAGTAGCTGGCCGGAGCTCAATGGATGAAATCTGGCCAGCACTACCATCAAAACTCCTCTTGACCTGTCCGTTGTTGAGATCCCAGTCAAAGATGTTCTTGTCCCAAGCACCGCTCAGGACGCTTTGCTCATCCTGGGCCAGAGTCATGACACTGACGGCATTAGTGTGCTTCTGCAGACAGCATATCCTCTTGCCCTCGTCGTGGCGTACACTTTGCAGATTGATAGCACCAGACTCCAGTCCAGAGAGCAGCCAAAGAGCTTCGGAATGGACAGCAAGGGAGTAGACCGGTGACAGAATGTGGTCCTGCTCACCACGTCCAGGAGCGGCGGGTTCTTCGTTTTCCCAATACGACATGAGAATACCAGCCTTGGTGACGCTGTCTACAAAGGGGTGCCTCTGCGCGACCGTCAGAGCCAGCTTCCCGTTGATAGTGCCGGGACCGTCGTATTTACGAATGTATCCGTCAGAGCCTCCTGTAAACCAATATCTCAAGTCTGGTGTAATGGCCATGGCATTGATGCTCGTCGACATGGGCGCTGCCATGGTGGGGACAATGTCGTAAAGACGGGCATCAATGTATTCCTGGCGAACTGTTGGCCGCCATTGATTGGAGAGAAGAGGTGGCTGTGGTAAGTCGGACTTAGTGCTCTGCTTCTCCTCCGTCTTATCATCGGTGCTGAAGTTCTGGCTCTCGGTAGCGCCGTCTTCGTCGCCGTCCTCGTTTTCGCCGTCGTCATTATTATCATCGTCGCCCTCGTCTTCTCCTTCGTTTTCCGCCTCTGCATCGTTATCATTATCGCCTTCGTCAGCGTCCTCCATCACCTCATCAGGCTCGTTCTCGCGATCGGACTCTGCCGAGCTGGCAGAGGAGCGGTCCTCCTCGTCCATGTCGCAGGAATGGGATGGATGACGTTCGACTTAAGATTCTCGATGGGACGGCTAAGAATAAGAACTCGGTAGTGCTAGATCTATTCTCGTGATAAGATTGACCAGGCCGTCACTAAAGGAAGCCAAAAAGAAAAAAGAAAAAAACCCAAAAGTGCTCTTTGTTCTATTGTCTACCCATCGCTAACAATTGTTGTCCGTACCGCCAATTGAGTCGCGCACTCAATATCGCACGCTGATCCGAGTTATCTTGTACCAAGAGGAGATTCGCAGCCTGGTGAAAAATGCAGGCACGCTCGTTGGCAATGCGCAGCAACGATGGAGCAAAAGCGCGTTAAGGGTGGAAGTGAAGTTGGAAGGCTGAAGCTCCCAGGTGATGCACAACCTCGTCGATCTCAACTGTGGAGCAGCAGTGGCGGGGGGCGCCACCCAAGTCGCGGTTTGCTCGTCACTGCATCGAATCCGCTGACAAGAGGTACACCCTCCACTATAAATACGTACCACCTGGCGCAACCTCAAATTATCCATCAACTCCATGGGTGTCTCGTGCTCTTTTTGTCCTATAACTTGAGGAACTGGTATATTGTAAGCTGCAGTCATCAAATCTAACAAAGCTATTTTTCTATAATCGTGATGATCTTACACAACCTCCAGCTCCCCTTGCAAAACCAAAGACCACTTGGTTAAAACGGTCTATCTATCGTCGCCGGATGCTCTGATGAAAGCAATATCAGGCAATCTCAATCAAACTGTATTAAATCCTCCCCGTCATCCAAGTTCAGATTCTCTGCTTGATCAAGCAATCCACTGCCTGTCATGGCAATACAGCTATCGAAACCCATATCGATCAAATCGTCGCTCGTGATGCCATTTTCCTGGGAAGACTTTGTTGACGAGGGTGTTGGCGATGCATGACTTGAGGGCCCAGCCGAAGCAGCGGTTGGTACTGGTGAGCCTGTTCGTCTTGGCCTCCTCGGTTGCTGCAACAAAGGCTGCTGGTTTCTCGGAGCACACTGCCTGGAAGAGGAACCCCTAGTAGCCACTGGACGTATTTCATGCATGACATGAGAGCATGGCCGTGATGGGTGCCCAGTTGGACATTGCTTGCCACATATGCCTGTGACTAGAGTTTTCCATCCATCTGGGTCTTTGATTTCGGTGAGGTTACCATGCGGCTGACATGTAATGGGTAGCGCATAACTGGTTTGTTCACCGAAAGCATGAAAAACTCGCTTCCATGTTTCACTCCGCTCCATGGCGTTACGGGCGTTCCCAAATATATACATTCCACGTCGGGCTCGACTGGTCGCCACCACAGCCCGATTCTCGCTGTCAACGAAGCCAAGAATGGCTGGACCATAAGTCTTTACTGGGCTTCGTACGAGAGAAAGCAAAATCACGTCGTTTTCCTCACCTTGAAAGCCGTCAACGGTCCGAACAGACCACATGCTGGATTCAATAGCTGCAAGTGTAGCATCCCTGCGAAGTCTCTTCTTGATTAGATTGACCTGGGCGTTGTAGTATGTGAGGAATGTAACCTGATGTGGCCGTAATCCGTTCTTCAACAGGTATTTCGTGAAATTGACCATCATGTCGACTTCGGTGCTGTTCAGATAGGAATATTCATCGCGACCCTCTGGCCATTGGTGTTGGAACCACCACAGATTTATGCCGCCCATCCCAGGAACAGGAGGCCGATGTCTAATATCGCGAACCGTCGCATGATCCTCAATGGTAGGATAGAAAGTCTGAACAATGTGACGCAAGGGGGGAATCATTCTGCGCTGCGTCCGCAGAGTCTTATATGGCACTTTCAAGTTGACAAGCCGCTCAAAAAGGGAGACGTTCAAGTTGTAAGGTGGCGCACCAAGGTGCCTGACATCAACATGTGGGGTTAGTTGTTGGTGATCGCCTACCAGAACAAGTTGATCTAATGAGGGGAAGAGTGCCGAAGTTATGTTTGCCTCACGTGTCTCAGCAGCCTCCTCGATGAGAAGGACTTGAGGCATCATCGCGGCAAGGAGACCTCGATACTTGGCCAGGCCCGTGGTTGTGCAACCGACAATATCAATACCTTCATGTTGAATCACTTGCAGGTAGTTGACCCAGCGGTTCACCTTGAGAGTGTCGCATACTTCCTTGTATTCGATGAGAAGTTTTCGAATCTCGATCGTTACGTGGTCTAGCATCTTTGTTCGAAGATAGCGGTACACAATCCCCCGTTCCTCTGGTTTGATCTCATAAAGATCCGAGCATTTGGCTAGGTACCGCTCGGCACGATACCACCAAGCTGCCTTCCCCTGAAGCAAAGAGGGAATTTGGCCAGTCCGTTTTAATTCAGTGGGGATGAAGAGCCCAGTAAGCCGATATTTTTCTTCATCATCAGGCTCATTAACAGGCTCAGGGTCGCTAATATCCGAAGATTCTGGTTCCTTTGAGCCCTCTGATTGACGATAAATGACTGCCGGTTCGTCTTGAATATAATTATCAAGCCAAGCGGCCATGGCACCAGTCGTTCCATCATCAGGCTGAGCATCGGCTGACTCCCACTCGTTATCAGTCAAGGACTCAAACTGCTCGAGTGTGATGAGGCCTCTATGATTTAGATCTTCTGCAGCAACCAGATCCACGAAACACTGCTTAAAACATGTTTCCAGGCGCTTACAAAGCTGCTTCCTCGTAACTTCTCCTTTCGTGTCTGCCCTTTTGACTTTCGAACTTTGTCTGAGATTGTACATAGAGCACGCATCGACTTCCTCACACTGGGATTGACCACCTAGTCGAACTATTTTCCCGATGTCTCGATGTAGGCACAATTTCAGGAGCTGGTCCAGAGCATGATTGGTCTGCGCTGAAATGATGATAGGAGACCGTATCCCAGAGTGTGAGCATCGTCGGAGTGTTTCGACGTAGCTTTGAATTGCCACTGTCGACGTAAACGTCTTTCCAGTGCCCGGCGGCCCTTGCACTATTGATAACTCGTCGGAAGTCATGGATTCGAATGCTTCCATCTGGGATTCGTCGAAATGAATGGCATCGTCAGGGATGACGGCGACCTTCCCTGGTATATCTTCAAGATACCTGGTGCGTTTAAGTTCAGATACACCTCTTAGAACGTATCTGTCAATTTTGGATCTGGAGGAAACCTTAATAAACCGACTTCATAGTAAAGCTGTTACAGCACCACTAACTGATAAAGGGCAGCATGCTGCAAACCGAGCATCGCATAGCGAACGTTCTCAAAATATCCAGATTTGGCTTCTAACATGACCATCTCCATAGTGGGGTCAATCACCGAATCATTGGTGTCTGCCCACGATATATCAACTCTTGGGGGAGTATTCTCATCCTCTCCAGCTTCAATATCTGGTTCCAGACCTCCAACCAAGGAACGTGCCCCTATTGTGGCAACAAAACACTTTGACTGAAATGCATCTGCTGCGGGCGAAAGCACAACCAGAGTGCCTGGTGTTAGTCGGTTAGCCTGTCGCCATTGGACCTTGATAGGTGATCTCTCTGTGGAGAATGCCAAACGACAAAACGGGCCGAGTCTGCTCAACATATAGCCACGCACATGCACCTGATATCTGTCAATTTGGGCTAGAAAAAAGAGCTTTGTCAATACCCACCTGAGTGTATATGTTGACCTTCTCACTGTCCATCATGCCAGGGGCATTGCGGAATTCAGCGATGGCTTGTCGAAGGGGCTCCACGCCTTCGTGCCGGTAGAGGCGGTGATGCGTTTCTAAATACTCTTCCTTGGACTTTGGAGGCTTGTCTAGTCTATTGACCAGGAGGGGCGCCGGCTCGCTCGCCATCAACTCCTTAGATGTCGGAAGCTCCGAGGTAGCCCGCCATTCTTGAATGGGATCCGCATTTAGCTGATCATCTAGTTGGCCACTTCTGAGGTGCAGCGATATTTTGGTGCTAGCTGGAAGATCCAGGAACTCCTATATAAATTAGAAATTAGGAACTTAGCAATACAGTTCAGAATCTGCTATATATGGATATATATACCTTTGCTGGTCTATCCATCCTGTGTCGCTGTTGAACATGGTCGTTAGCGAAATGAAGGATAGCTTAGAAGTGGATATGGTAGAGGGCATACGGCAAAGCTAGAAACCCGGGGGCATAGAAATAAATTCCCAACTATTTTCGTGAGAAAAAAGAGAAGAGAGCTGCAAACACGGATCCTCAAGGAGAGAATAAAGACACACGTAGGGGTTTGTGGAATATAAAAAGCGTGCTGAGAATGACTTGCTGATAGAGAGTGTGTGTGCTTATGGCGAGGAATGCCTTTTCAGAAAATTGAGGAATTAGTGACGAGGAGAAACAGACCTTGGAGATGATGGCTCCCCTGATGCCACAGTGCAGGATTCCACGGCTCAGAAGCTTGTGAATTTGAGGAAACCCCAACTCTCTTTGAAAAAGCCCTAGGGAAGAAGAGTGGAAAGAAGTTGAAGCTTGGGGGGGCTTGGGACGTGAAGGAAAGAGAGAGAAAGGAGGGGGAAGCGAGGAAGTGAAGGTAATTTGAAGGGGGTAGTTTGGAGGGGGTTAAGCAGCTGGCAGTGGGCAGATAGTTTTGGAAGGCGGTCGAGGGAGGAGGTTGGTTGCCTTAGGGATGCTTGACTTGACGATTGCTACCTTCCGTGGTAAACATAATGCCATATAAGGGGCGTCTCATCTGATGTAGACACCGTGGTGAGTGACAAATTCTGTACTAGTCACGTCCTGAAATGTCACCAAGATAGACGTCAGTTGTCTAGACAGATGGATATTCATGGCTAACTTTTTTTTTTCGACGTCATGTTGTATAACAATATAATTTTCTACCATAAGCTACGGTAATGATGCCCTCATCTTGTTTTTTATTGGCTTGCATGTAGATTAATACCTGGTTCCTAAAAAGAAAGTGATTATGACAGACCTCAGAAGCACTGTGGTCGATATATTGTCTTGGGAGTGTTTGTCAACTTTATGCCTTGCGTATGTCTTCGCCATGCATGTATTTGAGACTGAGTCTTGAATCTAATTATATCCCTCAACTTTCTGCTAATCTATGTTAGGCTGAACTTCTGCTGCAAGTGTCCCTCCAATTGCAACATAGCATACGAGAAACTACGAGTTCCGGGTGCGGAAAGGCGTATCTATTGCAGGTCGTGGAAAGAGATAACTAGGTAGTTCAGGTAGCCCCTATTAGTTAACTTGCTGCTTTGGTAGAGTCAGCAAACGGCAGCCAGCATTAAGCCAGCTCAGCTTTCTACCTACCCATGCTAGCAGTATAAACAGTATTTCTAGGAGTTGTTAAGACTCTGAATATCACACACCCCGAGAATGTGAGTTCCCAGAGTAACAATACCAACCTGGGAGCCCAATCCATTGACGCTGAGTCTACGGATGCTACTGGACTCCCCGAGTACATCGACGGTGGTGATATTCTTATTATTCAAACAGAAGACATATATCAAGGAGTGAATAGTAGTACTCTAGAACATCGGAAGAGTATCTTTATTCTTACTTACGGTGGATAATTAATACCTAGGTGCCTAGGGAGGTATATGGATGGACTAACCTCAAACGCCAAAGCCACATGACCCACACCATCATTTGACCTCACCAGTGTCGACTAAAGCGAGAGTAACTATAAGAAATTAATTTTTCCTTTCAATTTGCGGCTCTAAAAGATAATTACACGTCTCTGTCCTTTGAGAAAATCCATCATACAGAATCAGCCATAACACCTCCACAGCCGAGCAAAGACCCCAGACAATGGAGCCAAACTACTAGGTATATCTCCAGTCCATTTTCCCAGGCTCAACTTGGGAGCTTACCAAGCTCTCTGGCGGGCTCGTGAATTCCACATGGCGAGCAACTAAATCGTCTGTAGCCGCGGATCATGACTGCATTATTTTCAAGCATGCTCGTCCATACATCCAAGCCGCTGGACCAGAGTGGGAGTTTTCACTACACCGGCAGGTTTGGCGAGCTTATCCTGAATATAATGTTCTCTAACATGCTGATACTTCCTTTAGTAGGGTATAGAAGCCACTGTGCTGACTCTATTTTGATGAGTCAGGCCTACTGCACGAGTGTCGCAAACGACTGCCACAATGGTACTCTCCACGATGACTACGTCACGACCAGGGTACTGAGGCAGCATTAAATTTCACGGATTCCGAACAAGAGGCATCCATTCTTCATCTCAAGGATCTTGGTGACCTATTAAATATAGTCGAGTTCCTCAAGGAGTGTGCCTCAATACCATATACCGGAATTGAAGAGCAAGTCGCTGAAATAGGCCACACAGTTAGCACGGTCTTTACCTTCATTCACAGCCAAAGGACAATAGATGAAATCAAGACGCAACCCGAAATTTCAAAAAGGCTCTTGCACTCTTTTAGCGAATCCACTGTCTTCCGCGCTGCTGTCGAACCTATCCGTGAACGCCTCTCTGGTCATAAAAAACGCAGAACTCTACCAGCGTGTTCTGAATGGCCATCGCGATCCAGACTACAAGTACAGAGAATGCCTGTCGATGGGAGACTTCACACATGGTTCCATTTTAAGGAAGCGTCCCCGGCCTAGCAATGACTTGACCCCAGCGATTGTTGATGGGGAATTCGCCCAGATCAACGGCCGAGGCGTTAATGGTGATATGGCTCAATTTCTAGCCAACCTCTACTTGGAGGTCGTGGTTGCAAGACCTAATACTTCACTGCATAAATTTCTATCACGCTTATATCCTTGGTGTGCCTCGCGCACAGAGATGGCGCTGGAATGGAATAAAAGAGGGACGCTCACGATAGCAATGTTCAATTGATGTGCTCCGCGTTTGTTCTGCAATGGTCGTGAGATGATAAATCAAGCATATGACTTGTATGCTGATAATCCTCACTTCAAAGATATGGTCAGCATAGGAGTTTGGTATATCAACACAGGGGCTGACCACATCAACGCATTTATCTATGGGGGTGAATTGGGAGACGCTAAAGGACGAAGATGCTACTATTGTACAGGCAATGTTTGTACCTCAGTGGTCTCCTCATGACGCTAAAAAGTACTGTCGAGAGTGACACACAAGAGAAAAAAATGAATAATTGCGTAATCTGGGAATCGAACCCAGGGCTCCCCGACGTTGCTCGGATGGCAACGGAGAATTTTACCACTAAAAACCAATTACGCTGATTATATGACACATGTGGCACAAATTTTGCAATATATATGTTTGCCCCTATGGTGCAAACTCCCAAATGCTTCAACTTCCACTAGCCATTTCCCAAGAAATAACTTAGCTGTTAGTAGCCTTGTATTAGTAAGAAAGTCCGAAAGAATAATTGATGGATTTGCAAGGTAATGACTAGGGAACTAGATCGTATTGTTAAACTCAGGATTACGATACGTAACCGAATGTTGGTTTAATGTTGGTGTTAATGATCACTTCATAATCACATCGAGCCATGATGACTGGCCTGGTTGCCCATGTCAAATTTCCTGTCAATCGACGACTCGTTCTCATAATTCCTTGAATGAGAGTAGTCATTTGGGTATCCCTGTTATCTTTTTAGGTTAGAGTAATCACCTCGCAACCCCAGCATTTATTTAGCAGAGCTTCCATTCTTAAATGCTATCAGATTATTTTCTCCGGGATTGAGAAGATCTTTGCCGCTGTAACTTACCAATGGCTCCTTAAAAACACAACAATATGAGTTTTCTATAGCGATGACAAATCAGCTGCCGATGACATTTTATTTAGACTGAATAGCAGTTGTAAATTAGTTACTAGATATCTAGTCGCTGCGTCATCAACATATCCACGGAAGATATAGGAATTATGTATCACCCCGTGTTTGTCCAGCTCGCTATAGCTGTGCCGTGTATCGTGCTTCTTATAGGTATAGGCATCAATGTGCCCGTATGCTTCGACTGCTGAAACAAATGCTGATGGCACCAAAAAATTCGACCGTATAAGAAAATATCAAAAGTCATTTCACCAGAAATAAGTTTCGTCTTGAAACACCTCCCCTAGCCAAGAAAATCTACCTTCTGAAATATCGGTACGCTAAATCAAACCATTCTGCCATGCCATTGTAAGCAAAAATTTCAGCACACGTTGTGCGAGTTTATTCAACATACACCGGCAAGAACCGACTCTGGATTTGAAATCGGCTGTCGGTCCCAAAGCAACAGGCCATCAGGGCCTACGTCAGAATTAGCTATCTCCTCGACCAAAACCCATTCCCCAGTTGCAAGATCCTTGCGAGCCGATCTATAAATGATAGAGGCCCCAAAATCTTCAAAAACGAGTTCCCGCCGCTGTAATCGTGACCACTGTTCGTTTTCATCACCCTCAAGTGCATTCAGTGCTTCTGTTTCCGCATTTTTTAAAGCGATGGCCTTGAAAATGCGGCTGTCCCGCAAAGCATTCCGGATGGGATACTGCCCTAGAATGCGAATCGCCTCTGCCCGCACAGTAGGATCACGACAACCAAAGGAGGCTACGAACAACGGCCATGTCCATCCTGAATCCATGGCGAAGCCACAGTTGGGGCGGGATTGTAGCATCTTCTCAGCAAGGAGGTTAATCTCGCGGTATTGCGGTGTCAGACCCCTAACAGTGATGATACTGCAGACCCGGGGTACGGTAGTATATATGTATAGGATGAGGTATTCAATTCGAATGCTCATGGCCTTTTGATGAAGAAGAGGATCATTTGGAGCATTGCGAGTGATATTTTCGTATAGAGGCTGAAATGCCTCGGTCCAACGTTGCAACCAATACCGAGCCTCAGCAATGAATTTCGATATTTGAGGATTCGACTTGAGAATAGACAATTTTGCTTCAAAATCAGCCTGATTTATTGCCTTGTTTAGGCGGAGCTGAGTTGTAATCATGGTCAACATGGGGGTATGGTGAACCATCTGTCGTTGTACCAAATTCCAATACCCTTGCATCTCATCCCATGTGATGAATACACGGGGCATATCGTCCAAAGAAATAATTGTGACTAGTTTTGGTCGAAAGTATGGTGAATTCTTGGTAAAAGGTGCTATACCTGGCGGTTTGCGTGGAAGGGGCTGCTGCGGTGACAGACCACCTTGACTTGGTGGACTTCCTTGGCTTTGAGGGCTCGGCAAGCCCGTGGGCTGGGCAACGGATACAACGGAGTGCTGAGAGGCAGCATTTGGTGGTGTGCCGGGCTGATTCTGAGGACTTGAGACTGATGGTGAGGGTGATGATGTTGGAGATGCGATTTGCTGTGGTATAAGATCCTTAAGTTCCTGGTGAGACGATTGCGATAGCTGCGCAGAGTTGTTTGTGGAGGGAGTTATTGGAGGGCTAAACAATTTCCTGTACGATCCCATGAACGTTCTCGACTGCAATTCAAGAGGCCTGTAGCAGTCGAGTATATCCTGAACAAGAGCAGGCGGCGCCGGGGCTATACTCACAAGACCTTGCGCCTTGTCTGTGCAGTTAGCAAGCTCGCTGAGCATGCTGAAGCCGTGGATGACATGCTTGAGCGCAGCTGGCATGTTGCCACGTTGAGCTTCAAAACAAATGAACAACAGGGAAGAGAGGAGCGCAGTTCTGAGGCCCTCTCGCGTGGGCTTCATTCTAGACTGCATGCGGAGGGCTTCGCAATAGTAGATAACGGCGTTAAGGTAGTGTTTGTTGTCGTTAGTTAACTCTGTTACCGGGCTTTCTAGCTCGTAAGCTTTCCGGAGAGCACCAATTGCCATGGCTCCATATCGCAGCGTGGGATCTTCGAGGGTGACTTGAGGCATTGTCGCAGTCCAGAGCCGTGTCTGGTTGACAAATCCGCCGAGGAATCTGACGGATAGATTAGACCATTCGTCGAAATACGTCCATTGGTCGTCATTGGCGAAACGGATAGTGTTGACCGAAGGTTCGGAAATGATGAGGGGGGCCTTTTTCGTGTGTATTAGCTTGGCATTAGAAGGCGTCGAACTTGTTGTCGACTTGGGGGGACGTGGAGAGGAGCTACTGCTGTCGGCGTACGAATCGCAATAGCCTCGCCACTTTACGCAATTGAGACAGGCTGGCCTTGTTTCGTCACATTTAACATGGCGTTTCCTAAAAACATGAGAAGAAAAGTTCCATTGTTAGTCGTGAACATGCCAGGGGAGACCCCTTTTTGGTGACATAGATAGCGTGTCTCCGGACGCCTAATGACTTACTTGCCTAGGAGAGAAAAGAAATCTTGTCAGCAAAGCTAAAAGGCCGCGAATAAGGACGCCGTGTAGGGAATAATGGCTCACTTACACGTACTACAGCCTGTTCGGGCACGTGTAGAGCTTCGTCTGGTGTGTCTTGTCCTTGAGTCGAGAGCAAAACGATATGTGCCACCACGCCCCTTCGTATCGGAGCCTCTCGAAGCTGCCTGTGAGGAGGGGCTACTACACGGGGAGCGACATATAGGAGTCAGCATAGCCAGTTCAAAGAGCCATTACCGGCGACCTTGGCAGAGACATCACTCACCCGGATTGATGGCTTGTGGCGGCGAGGTTAATCGGGAGGGTGAACTGGATTTCCATTGACGCGGTGCCTTACAGCAGTCCTGCATCAGCAGGGCCGGATCTCTAGATGAGGTCGGCACAACAGCATTCGTTCGAAAGACGTTAACAGGGCTAAGCTTGAGCGCCGGCGAATCATTGAGCGATACCGTCGCTCCCTCGGTCCACGCAATGAGCTGTACCACGTAGTTTCCTCTAGGGCTGACGGCTGATCGTTGTTCAGCTTTCACAGTTGGCGCCTTTGGAATCAGCAATATGTAGCCTGTGCACAACTGGAGCTGTTGCGCGTAGGAGCAGAGACAGGTATCAATCCCCAGGTGGCCAGTCAAAGCAACAGGTGAGAGATGCAGTTTTCAGGTCTAGGATGATGTGTGTAAGGAGAACAAGCAAAATGCGCAGATGAATAGGCATATGAGAATGCCGTAGCCGAGGAGTCGATGAAACAAATGCCACGAGGGCGATACATGTAGGGGTGGGCTGGCAATTGTTGATGAGGGAGGCGGTTGCGAGGAGCCTCGGGCAGGGATGGGATAGACGGGTTCGTAGAGTGGTCGTGGGAATGAATCGGAAGCACGACCGGGGCGAGGCGTAGAACCCTAGCATAGGGGGGTGAGGATGGGTCGAGGAGGTGTGGTTGAAGCTGGGATAGTTCGACTTCGACATCCGGAGGCTTCGTCAAGCGTCACTACGTAAGGCATCTCGGTAGTCATTGGACGCTGGCTTGGGTAGCCAGATAGGGAAGGGTGAGTGCTAAAGAAACCGCTAAGGAACAGCTCTAGGACGGGAAAATCAACCCTAGAGGCTGCCGCCCATGTGGCTCGCGCGTGTTGGTTCGTGGCCGAGAAGCAGCAACTTCAGGGCTAGGTACAGCACCAGCTTAGGGGACGGTAGGGGGGCTTTTCCAGCCAGCCCGGCTTCAAATAGTGGGCTGTTCTCTAGAGACGATCGCTAAAATCTTCACGCCCACCAATAACGGCCAAACCCGCAGGTGTGACTCCGGAGATGGAAAATCTTATCAACATCTCCGTAGACTACTGGCATGTGCAGTACAGCGGAGCCGCCGCCCCTCTGCCGAGAGTCTTCACCAAACCCACCACCTACGTAACAGGACAGGTATGCAGGATGGACCATCACGATGGCTATGCGACAGACAGCCACTCACAGATGACGCACCGCAATAGAGGGTTCGCCTTGACAGTGCCGATCGTGCTGCCTAGAGACTCCAGCATCCCTTGATACACTGCCGGTAGCTGCCAACCAAGACTTCGGCCATGTGGGTTGCGGCTACTGCAGGAGAAAGGTACGTGATAGTTGCCAATCATATAAATACCGGAAATTGGATGGCTCGGGGTAATAATATACCTAGATGGCATCCATAGAGACGGCATTCGGCCAGATATGGAGAAGCACCCTGTACGCCACACAAGTTTTGGGATGGCAGAAGGCCATTGTGCCTACGCTGCCGCGCAATCACCATGCTTCAAAGTACCAAAACGACAAGCAGTCGCTGGTATTCACGAATATCAGGTTCGAGATCCACAAGGCAAATCATGATTCGAAAACGCGACACAGCCTAGCTTCCAGTTCACGCTCTACTCCCCGATCCCAAGTTATTTTTTTCAGACCAAGAGTTTACTGAGCAGAGTCGTGAAACAAAGCCATGGGTTACAGATGGATGTGATTCTTCGAGTTTTCGACGTACGTTGCCTTAAAAATAAAAATAAAAATTGGCCGACGGCCGAAGATGACCAGGACTAGGGCTATTTAGGCAACTCAAGCATTCACAACATATACCTAGCTGCCATGCAGCTTCTACCCGTGTGTCAGACTGCCAGGAACTACTTATATCAAGTCCACAACAAACCTTGATAAGACACAATTGCCACCTCTATCTAGGACAAGCCGCGGTGACGTTCAAACAGTGATGATCTTACTACCTTATTGGCACGTAACTGAACCTCCGGACGATCGATCTCAAGCAACAGTCACCCATCAGCGATCAAACGCGATAGTTACAGAAATACATAGAAGCCGTGAATCTCCCTCGCATGGTGGTAGATGGCCAAGATATATATTGTCGATAAAGCTGGACTCAACACATGGCTACCAAGACTGTCAATTTCTCTTTCAGCCATTGCTTTGGTTCCCGGCTCTCCAAGCCAACAATCGCTATGCATCTACAGCCAAAGAGGATGGATTTTTTCGGTAGGTCTGGCTGGTTTAAAGGTTGCGACGGAGCCTTGTTCCTCTGATCCGGGATGGTATTCGTTGTGTCCCACCAAAATTGACTAGAATGGGGCCGCGGCAACAAGCGCCCGACTGCAGTGTGTTGAAATGATGCGCAGAGCACCCGTAGATGTGCAGTCAGAATATTTTACAAAGCGAGAGTAGTCACCGCATCTTCCATTTTGCTGGATGTCATATTGATAGATGCTCCATCTGCCAAAAGGTTCATCCGAAAATTCAAACACATACTATAGTAGACTGTCTCCTGGAGGGCTCTGGAAGCATTCTGGTAGAAGATCGACTTGACTGACCCACACATGATACTAAGATGTGTGCTACCCGTTAATGCCTGCAATATCACCTCACCAAGTGTCAGCCCCCATGGAGTTGTGTTGACTCCTAGGATTGTTTTAGCATTGATCAGCTGGAATCAAACTACCTACTTCGTGGGTATACTCCGATACTCACTGAAGATGTGGATAGATCTACTATCAACCTGCAAATTCCTTGGCTCTCTTGCCTCATATCGTTCAGATGGAATGTATTTTTTACACGGCAGAGCAGATTAGACAAGCAGCTGACGATTGGCAGTGATGTGGTGTGATGTCATGATCCTGTCGTGTGATTGACCTAACGGGATTCAAGAAAAGCACAGTTGAAGTAAGTTGATAAAACCATGGCCCTGGGGCAATAGCCTCACAACCCAATCTACTCAATTTCAATGTTTAGTCCTTTAGCGGAATGGCACAAGAAAATGGGTCTGAACTCGTTGCAGATTACCCCATACCGCCGAAGTGTACTATCACGCCGAGCCCCTTCTACAGCATAACCTTACTGGCGATCCCTGGACTCCGAAGACCATGAAGCGCGGCAAGTGGGACAATTGAGGAAGGCTGAGAACGGTGTTGGACGGGTCAGTTATAGATGCACCAACCAATACAAGGTTACGGAAAAAGACGAGTCAGTGCCTTATTCAGCACATTGAGAAATGAGAGATGACATCCACTGGGAGGGGGGTTGACGACGAAGTGAGCTCTATCCCTGTCCTGTGGAAAAGATATTGTCCTGACTCAAGAGTTTTTCTGCCGGTCATCCTGCGGTTATTTAGATCGCGAAGAAAGCTCTCTGCGTCTGAAGGGGCTTGTCCATTTGTCGGGTGAATAGTGGTATGTCACAAAAGAGGTTGATCCACTACCCAACCAGACAGTTGAGGTATGCGACATGTCGCGAGAAAAGATGAACAATTAGACACATATTAAGTGGTGACATGCAGGTGCCAAACTCGGATGGCAGCACGCTCCAACTACAAGCGGGCAGAATGCACTGCATGTGGTGGTGGCTGCTTCTGACACCAGACGGACCAACGACCTGCTCTTCAGAGCCAAGACTGGAAACGGCTTGTCAGTTGGACGCTGTGTGTATTTTAGGACACGGAATCTAGCCCCCCCCACCCGTAAGATCCGGAGCATTATTGTCAGCGCCGGTGGCAAAGCGTCTGTCTGACAGCGGACGATGAGGATGCTTCTTGTAAGCAGGGAGTAGGCCAAAGGCGAATGATAGACTTGCTCTTGCACAGCCGGCCACGTCTAAGAGAAGAGACGAGAAAAGATTGGGTGATTATGCTGTTGCCGTTGCCAATAGTTTACGTGATGAGGGTCTCTTGCGTGTGTGGAAAGGACTGCAAGCCATCCATCCATCCATACATCCATCCATCCATCCATCCACATCTGCGACACAGCCCCAGCAACCAGCAACAGGGGGCTGCTTTAAATGCTCACAACGGAGCTCTCGGGGCTCTCGGCGCATTCGACACGAGGCTATTACTGCCTGTCTTTCACGAGCATGTTCGCACCAATTCTGCAGATTCCGTGCGCCTTATTAGCACATCGGATTGGATGGAAGATGGTGGACTTGATTGTGCGCGAACAGGCGAGTGCCAAGTTCAAGACTGGAGCAAAAATACGCAGACATATACGGAGTACGGACTCTGGAAACCTGAACCGGGATGATTTTGCCGTGGAGGCTTAAATGACGAGGACTCCTGTGCGCTGCTAGCGTTGCTCGCGCAATTTTGCCTTGAACGGCGAGGCTTGACGCTTGCGCAGGGAGATGGACGAAAAAAGCAGCCGTTTGAACTAATTTTTTTTTCTGATGCACTGCCCATTCGCTCCTCCACACGAGCAACGCAGCTAGTTCATGCAGACCACACTATCGATACCTGGCCATCCATTAAGTGGTGATTCCATCCATGGGAAACGTCCGCATCATGATATGGTGAGGCAAGATTGTGCTTATTGCCTGCTCGACTTCTGGGACATGAAGAACCTTCGGCCGGCCTGGAGGGCTGATGATGCTACAGAATGAATGCCATATTTGGAGCTGACTTATGTATAGAGAATTCTATCTTTAGTCGATTGGGGTGTGGGTTATTTTTTTATTTTCATTTTTATTTTGTTCAGACCATCCAGCGTTTCCCATTGGCATAGCGTATACACCACCACCCAAGTATAAGAAACCAAATTGTCGAAGTCACCATATGGCTGGGATGCGACTTCAATAATTAATGTGCTCCAATGCTAATATTTTATACGAAATTATTAATAACGACAACGACATAGAAAAAGAAAAGGAAAAACGACACCAAAGGCAAACCACACTCAAAGCATTCGAACACGAGCAGGTCTAGTAGGGCCCAAAGTCTCACCATCATCAATCAGCCCTGCCGAGGAGGAGCCCCAACTCGTATTTCATGTAATATGGAGTAGGTATTATGTGTGTCTATGCAAGTTCGGAGAACCACAATAATAAACGTACGTTGTTGCGTGCTCCGAACATCCGCCCATGATTACTGCGAGCTTTGCTGTAAGGACTCCGTGGAACAGTGGGATTGTGTTTTTTTCCTTCTTAAATCCCCGCAATTTATTTCGTCGCCTGCGACATAATTTCATTGTCTTGACCTCTCTCTGTCTCTGGCTGGTAGGTATGCTGTCACTCAACCAACCATCCATGATGGTGGGATTTCGTTTCTGAGACCTGACTTGACTTGGAATCTGGAGAAGTGCATGGAGCAGAACGTGCGAGTACAAGCTACTTTGCACTAGCGCATTGCGGCGTCAAATGCCCGTTGCAGCCGCTCAGTGACATCCACGGATCCATCGCTACGCCACCTCCAACGCACAAAATATACGTATGTAGGTACTGCTGGGCTCCCCAATTTCCAGTGGAGCCGCAGTGCGCCCCAGGTACTCTATACATGGCGCATCGACCGTGTGGATTGCGGCCAGCGCCCGTCGTCGCCCCAGCATTTTTTTTCTTAGACGAGTCCGGGCAACCTACCGAAACGGATCAGCGCTCGCCCTGGGGGCTATTGTTTGTGCTCTCCCTCCGCAACAACAAGCCTCGCCCTGCCCCCTCCCTCCGCCTACCCAGTTTCGCTCTTACTGCCCTCATCATCACCCTCATCATCACCCTCTTTTCTCTCCTGTCAACTCTCTCGCTGTACATAGCCAACAAATTCTGGGAACATCAAAAAGCCTTCGTCTCTCGCTCCGTAGGCTCTCAGCCGCCCATCTCCTTCATTTTGTGAGCCGCAGCGGGCTCGTTTGCTGCGTTGCCCATCACCACCCCCGCGCTGATCCCCCCGTTGGCCTGCCACTGCTAGCTCCAGACGGATCTGGCCGAGCAGACAAATCCCAACAGTCCACGATTGCTCGCTGTTCAAAGGCCGCTCGAATCGCCGACGTCGTTCCCCCCTTCGCTTTCGCTTTCTAATCGCTCGCTGCTCTGTCGATTCCTCGTTTGCTGAGCTCTGCCAGCTTGCGCACGCAAACATGCAACGGTACGACGAACCGCACGACTCTCACGAGAGGGAGCCTCTCGACGCCCCCAACACGCACCACGTCTACTCACCACCAGAGGTGCCGTATTATGATACGTCTCCTCCGCCTCATCCCGCCGCCACGACAAGTTATGGCCAAGGCCAGGCCAGCTACGACCATGACACTCCGCCGCCGCCGCCTCAGCATCGCAGCAGCTCCGTCCAAACCCGAGGACGGTCCAACCAGCAAGGCGCCGATGCCACGGGGTATGCCCCAGCCCAGCGAACTGCCCCGAGTACTGTCACGCCAGGCGCTGACAACTTTAGCCAATCCGCTGCTGGCGGCATGGCTAGTATTGCCTACGGTGTCGCTGAGCGGAACGCCCGCGAGAGCGGTGTCAGTGCCATGCAGGAGCCGGCTACGCTGCCTCCCCCGCCGTCTCATGCTCGGTACCCCAACAGCTACAATCAAGATATCGAGCGCGGTTCTCGCCCATCCAGCTTCAATCCCTTGGGCATGCCTGCTGTAGCGCCAGGCTCACGCTCGCCGTCACGAAGCGCACGCCATGATCCCTACGCCGACGACCCTTACCAAGTTTACTCGAGCACGCCCAGGAATAACAATTCAATGCTTGGCATTGTCGACCCCAACGACATTATAGATGACGGTGACGATGGTCTCGACTACTCCCGGCGCAGCCATCGCACTTCGACGCTCAGCGCCTCCAACTCGGACCGTGGCACAAAGACTGCTGCCACGGCTGCCATGGCTGTGGGCGGCGCCGCAGCTGCCGGTGGCATGATCGGGAGTGCGTTGGGTCGTAACGGTAAGTTTGTGGTTGGCACTTGGGTCCTCATTATTCGTGTTGTGGAATGTCTAACTTTGTACCAGGCAGTGGAGAACCGCCATCATACGACGCCAGTGCTGCTAAAGAAAAGTCGTCTGGTTGGTTGGATAATCAAACCTCCAAGAGTAAAAAGTGGCGCTGGGCCATCATCATCGCTGTCTTCCTCGTTATTGTCGGCGCCATTGTCGGTGCAGTAGTCGGCACCGTGGTCAAAAACCACAAGCACAACGGCGGGGGCAAGTCGAGCGGCAGTAGCGGCAGTAGCGGCGGCAGCGGCGGCAGCGGCAGCGATGGCTCATCTGCTTCTGATGACTCCAACAAGAATGGTGACCTGGATATCAACAGCCAAGAAATCCAAGACTTGCTAAACAATCAAGACCTTCACAAGGTATTCCCTGGCATCGACTATACGCCTCTCAACACACAATACCCTGATTGTCTAAACAACCCCCCGTCCCAGAACAACATTACTAGAGATGTGGCCGTCCTCAGCCAGCTGACCAACAAGATTCGGCTCTACGGTACCGACTGCAACCAGACAGAGATGCTTTTGCATTCTATTTCCCAGCTGGAGATGAAGAATGATGTCAAGGTTTGGTTGGGTGTTTGGCAGGACAACAATCATACGACCAACGCGCGTCAACTAGATCAAATGTGGACGATTCTGGACACCTATGGCGCCGATCCATTCGAAGGCATTATTGTTGCCAACGAAGTTCTCTTCCGCCAGCAGTTTACCGTTACCAGCCTAGGAGATTTGCTAGACAGCGTGCGCCAAAATCTTACCAAGAAGAGTATCGACTTGCCCGTTGCGACCTCGGATCTGGGCGACGACTGGACATCGGCCCTCGGACAAGAAAGCGATTACATCATGGCCAACGTTCATCCCTTCTTCGCCGGCGTCACGGCGGATAAGGCAGCCGCCTGGACCTACAACTTTTGGCAACAGAAAGATGGTCCTTTCTGGAAGACGGATAAATCCAAGAACATTATTTCCGAGACTGGCTGGCCATCAGGCGGTGGTAAAGATTGCGGCGGCCCCAGTACTTGCACTGACCCCGCCGTGGCTGGCATCGACGAGATGAATACTTTTATGAATGACTGGGTCTGCCAGGCACTTCAGAATGGAACCAACTACTTTTGGTTCGAGGCTTTTGACGAGCCATGGAAGGTTCAGTTTAACACGCCTGGCGAGGAGTGGGAGGATAAATGGGGTTTGATGGACGCCGACCGCAAACTAAAGGATGGAGTCAAGATTCCCGACTGTGGCGGAAAGACCGTTTCTTGAGTGGTATTTTGATTTCAGCAAACCCCTTTGCATCTATTTCGTGAGAAATGGCAATGGGGCTACAGATGGCTTCTAGTATCTGTTGGGGCGGATGTTGCAAGCCTAGACCTCGCCGTGGCCAATCTTTGATTCGCAAACTGCACGCTGGATACTGATTCGACAGAGGTGCCCCTTCAGGCTCCCTGATCGTTTCGTGTTTTTATGTTTTCTTTCTCTTCTGCAGCATGGGTTGCTATAAAAATTTGTGGATTGGCGTTTCGGTAGCGTGTGGACATTCTCGACAAAGGGGCGGCATATTTTCAGTTATTGCGGGGCATTTCACTTTTTCACGGCATATTCCTATTGTGCGGTTCTGCTCATTGCTATTTTCTCGTCGTTTCAAGATTAGTTGGAATTGGGACTGAAGCGGAGATAATACTGTACGAAGGCATATGGCCGGTATATAGGTAGAAGTAGTTAAGGGGCGAGTACGCCTGAATGTAAATTGGAACATCTTCAACGGGAATTTGCGGCTTGCGATGCCAATTTATTTTATTTTGCCTGGTCATTGTATTTCAGATATCTTAGTGGACTCTAGTTTGTCTACAAGGTCTTGTTCCAGCTCATCAGACTTCATTGGCTCTAGAAGTTCTGCTGCTGCTGCTGCTTTTTCATATACAGTTTTGCTCTTCTGATTTTTTCCATCTTCATGACTGTAACTTAAAGATTCTGTTCTTCGAAAGTAAATTGAGGTGCTGGAGAACGCAGTCACAACGCTGGGGTCCTTGGGAAAGGCGAGCTTGTCATATGAGCGCTCCATTTCTTGCAGACTCTTGAGGTCGTTGCTTGGTTCGGATGAGAGGCTCACTCTTGTTATGGTTAGCATTTATGAATTCCCTCATTAATGAAATAATAATAAAAATAAATAAAAATTAGAGGAAGCACTCACGAATCCCAAACGTCCCACCCCGTACCGACAAAGATGGCTGGGGGGCCATTTTCCAGGGCCATGGCGTAGATAGGCCGGTAGAGATGTACGCCGAAAAGCAAAGTATCGCTGTTGACGAGGTTGAAACCCATGGGGGAGTCGACAACGCGGTAGTTGTGGTGAGTGCCTCCGAGGGAGGTGAGGAACGCTTTGTCGTTTGGTGTGAAGACGGGCTCTTGGAAAATGCGTTCTATTTTGGTGTTGTTATCGGATAGCTTTTCTGTTTTGTTGTTAAAGTTGAAAAAAAGCGGAACATTAGTTAAAATGGTAATATTCCTACGAGATGAGACTTTTGGAAAATCCATATGCGTGAACATACCCAACTCGTCAACCATGGTCAGAAACGCCATGAGCTGGATATACGCCTTGCGCTTGGCCTCCCATCCCCCGTCAGGAGGATCAAACGACCCTACACCGAGACATACAGCCGTAGATACCCTCCACTTTGCGCGTACTTTTCCTTTTTCAGCCACTGGTGACGACGACGACAACGAAGACGACGTTGATGATACGATCTTGCGAAGGAGAGCACAGCATGGTGAGGACTCCCACTGTTTGCGAAGTAGGAGGTATTCTGCGTGGATGTCTGATGTGGAGCGGAGGTTTTCGGTGCGGGGGGGGTGTAGCTCTGAGATGAGGTGGTTTGGTTGAGGGGGATGCTTGGATCTTCGGGATTTAGACTTGATTTGGGTCCAGCTAGAGTCGCCATTGCGGGTGGTGGCCATGATTGATGATGATGGTGGTGGTGATGGTGTTTGGTGAATGTTTTTTTGGGAGTACAGGGTAGGTTGTCGTTAGTGTGAAGTTTTGAATGTGTCACCCGCCATGTGTATGATGGAACTGTGGGTTGTTGCAATGGGTGTAGAATTGGCATTGCATCCATTCTATTTTTAATTAGTAAATACAAAAGGCTGCTTTGTAATCAGGAAACTGATTTCAATGTCAGGATATTTGTTATTGTATTGCGTGTAGTGGCATTCGCGCCATTTTGATATAATGCCAATGATCCACAGTGTAGCTTTGCAACAGCTATTTGTGATATTCACCTATTCTCAAAAATAGAGCCTTCTACAATGGAAATTCAAAAAGTCAATAACATCTAATCAAACCATGACTTGCATGTCCCGGAAATAATCTCATCTCAAAGGAGTGTTATTACCGAAGGATGATATACTAGTGCGCTTAGCCTAACAGCAGGCTGGCTGGTCGACCACAATATTAATGCACTCTCTCCCCCCATTGAAGCCGATATACCAGTACATACAGCCTAGGTAGGATGAGGGGGGCGGACCATTTGCTTCGATCTCTCTAAGCCACCCCCAGCTTTCACTAATCAATTACCGATTCGATCTTCCTATTCATGCGGTACACTCCGGTATCTCCATTGCCCCGAATTCTTCATGAGGGGTCACGCAGACGAAGTAGGGTGCCATCGGCCATATGGATCCGGGGAGTAGTATTTCTGTTTAGAAGGAGTGCGCGTCGTAACCCCGCGCCGAGGCTGGAGAAAGGAGGAGAGATGGCGTGGAAGGTTCAGCTAGCAGCATAGGTAGTACCTAGGTAGGTAGGATATCATATATAGACTTGCATGTCAGGCTGAATACCTACTGCATGATATGGAGGAGCTGCAGACACCGAAGCGGGGAGAGAAGCAATATATACATGTACGACACCACAATCTCTCGGCGCAGCCTAATATCTGTCTTACAAGTATCTGAACAGTTGATATAATCCATCACGTCAAAACCACATTTTTATCTATCTCTTTGTGCTTGCTAGTTAAGAATCTCACCCCACATCATGGCAGCAGCTCGCGTTGAAGACCAAGTCCCCTCAGCGTGGCGTTGTGTCCCTGGCTCCGTCAATATTGCGCCGGCAAAGTTGCCAACGCAAAAGTCACATCCTGCTTCGGATCTCAATCTCAATCAGGTGGCATCTACTATAACGGAGAAGTTAAATAAAGCACTCAGCTCGAATGATTACGAGGCGCTCACTACGCTCTTCACGGGTGAGGGCTACTGGAAAGACCATCTTGCTCTGTCATGGGAATTCCGCAACGTACAGGGGCATAGTGCCATTCTTGACTTTCTTCAGACGAGCTCGAAATCACGAGATGGATTTCGCTTAAGGAACGTAAGCTTGGACGCGAGTTCACCGGCTCGACTTCCACAGTTGATACCGTTGAATGGTGATGGCAAGATATTGGTGCTTTGCTTCTTCGTCAATCTTGAGACTGCAATTGGGTCTGGAACTGGCATTGTGCGATTGATCGAAGATGAGGGAGGTTGGAAAATCTTTGCTTTATATACTTCTCTCCAGGAGCTTAAAGGGCATGAAGAAGGCATCAATGCAAGGAGACCTGCTGGGGTACAGCATGGAGAACAGAAAGGGCGGCAAAATTGGTCGGACCGGAGAGCGCTGGAAGTGGATTTTGAAAACGGCGATGAGCCCGCTGTTCTTATCGTAGGCAAGTTAAAATCATATTTGCCTGAACACGCACTCTCACACAGAGTGACACGGAGAAAGAACGAGCAGGGAGCCGCTAACAGTCTATCATAGGTGCCGGACAGGGCGGTTTAACAGCCGCAGCGAGGCTTAAGATGCTTGGAGTCAAGACTCTCATAATTGACCGGAACGACCGCGTGGGAGACAACTGGCGGAAACGCTACCATCAACTCGTGCTTCATGACCCAGTCTGGTACGATCATATGCCCTATTTGAAGTTTCCGCCACAGTGGCCCATCTTCACACCAAAGGACAAGCTTGCGGAATTCTTCGAGGCATACGCCAAATTGCTTGAGTTGAACGTATGGATGAAGACAGAACTTGGCGAGAGCAAGTGGGACAACGGCAAGGGAGAATGGACAGTGACGGTTCGTCGCCAGAAGGACGACGGTTCAACCCTGACTCGGACATTCCACCCTCACCATATCATCCAGGCCACCGGCCACTCAGGCAAGAAGAACTTGCCGAATATTAAGGGCCTTGCGGACTTTCAAGGCCACCGCATCTGTCACTCGTCAGAATTCCCGGGAGCCCGCGAAGGCTGTAGGGGCAAGAAGGCAGTGGTTGTGGGATCATGCAACTCTGGCCATGATATCGCGCAGGACTTCGTGGAAAAGGGCTACAATGTCACCCTGGTGCAGCGCTCAAGCACTTGCGTGGTGTCATCCCGCGCTATTACGGACATCGGACTCAAGGGCGTCTATGATGAGAACAGTCCAGATGTAGAAGACGCCGATTTACTGGTGCAAAGCATTCCAGGGCCGGTGTTCAAGGCGGTCCAAATCGACGTCGTAGAGGCACAGGCACAGCATGATCGAGAAATACTTGAGGGTCTTGCTAAGGCTGGTTTCAAGCTAGATAGAGGACCAGATGATGGGGGGTTCTTTGTCAAGTACTTTCAGCGCGGAGGCGGCTATTACCTTGACGTTGGCGCATCGAAACTCATCATTGACGGCCGGATCAAAGTGAAGCAGGGGCAAGAAATCACACAAATTCTGCCTCACGGGCTGCGTTTCGCCGACGGCTCAGAACTGGAGGCGGATGAGGTGGTGCTGGCGACAGGGTATCAGAATATGCGGACGCAGACGAGGGAGATGTTTGGAGATGCCGTGGCGGATCGAGTCAGTGATGTGTGGGGATATAATGCCGAAGGTGAGATGCGAACTATTTGGCAGCAGAGTGGACATCCGGGGTTCTGGTTCCACGGAGGCAACCTGGCGTTGTGCCGGTACTATTCGCGGTTTGTGGCCCTACAGATCAAGGGACTGGAGGAGGGCCTGTATCGGTATGGTGAGAAGTAGATGAAGGGAAGGGAATGCATTCTAGGTTTGCGACTGATTACTTACTGTTTCGTGTGGACTGACGGCGGCGGCTCGGGAGTGTTTGCGCTGTGTGATTTGTTTGTCCCGTATGTATGTGTGTTTCGATTTTCGATAATGAGGTTAAATAACCGCCGCAACTGATGCTGCTTGCTTCGTTTCGCCGGATGATCCGGATTCCGGAAAAACAATACAACTGCTGTTGCACTTGCCGATGTTGTTTCCCACCGCTTTCGCTGGTAACCAGGCAGAAAGACAAGGCACCATTGTTGCTCGTCACCACCACCACCATCATCACCACCGCCATCACCACCACCTCTGTATCACCCGAGAAAGAAGAACACTGAACCAACAGTGAATATCTTGAGTCGATTCGTACACATGCAGCGAGATGGCTCATACATATGCTCGATGCATCCAGATGGCACCAACCGTCACACTTGCCGGACTCGGCAGAGGGAGGGACTCCAACTTTCGACGTGATGTGCGTGTGGCTGCCGCCGTTCATTGAAACAAATCTCTGCAAAAGTCAAGCTTCATTGGGTCAGCCACCATCCCCATCTGGCCGTCCAGTCCCAGTGCCTCTCGCCATCTGCAATCAGCGGACGGCCCCACGGAGCTTGCAGATGCCAAGGGTCGTGGGCGCTTAGCGACGAGCAGCCTCCACCAACCATGATGCTCCTCACATTGCAGACGTGACACCATGCAGACCCAAGCAGATGCCATTGGCTGGCTCAGGGCAAAATGTCCCGGTCGACTCGGCCTCTCGCCCGCCATTACTCGTACCAGCAATGTAGCGTCCACTGGTGCCATGCCCGGCTTGGTTTGGAGGCACATGCAGAACTGACCCTAATGGCCTGGCCCTGGTCACTCCCGCCACAGAGGCACGCCGGGGCATGGGAAGACGAGACCAAGCCGATACTCTTTACCACCCTATTCATCATCAACCTTCGTTCCTTGCCGTGCGCCAATGCACAAGCAGCTCCAGACACACGCATGCAGTGGGGGCCTCGATCTCGTTTCTGTTGTCTTACTGGACCACTCCGCGCCGAGCTTACGCGAATCACATCACAGCGGGGAACAATCCAGTCCAGCTTCGTTGATTCTGGCCCTCGACTCAAGGGTCTCAAACCGCCCAGATTGGCCGCTTCTCAGCAGGTTCTTTTTGCTTCTCACTCGGGTGGCGGCAACTAATCTCGGCGGCTAGGTGGTTTGCCAAGGCCCTCTTGCGCATGGGCCCGCGCTGCCCGTCGATGAACGTCTCCTCTCTTTGCGGCCATCTTTAAGGACCCGGTCCGGCCTACCCACGCTTCCCTTTTCCACTTTGTCTCCAAAAGCTGACGACGGACGAACTGCTACGCTTCTTCGAGAACGCACTTTGTCTTCTTTGCGCTTCTCTTCAAATACCATTGATAGTGTATTTGAGCTTTGTCAATACGAAAAAGCTGAGCCTCGCAACCGGTTGCACGCACAGGCTCTGCAACAAAGCATCACCCACCAACGCCATATTTATTTATTAGTAGCCGGCGACCTCAGCACATTCTAAGTTGTGCGCTGTGTTCGATACTACTACTCTTGGGCTTGAAAGGAAGCCGGAAACGGGCCGGAAATCAGCGCTGATACACACGAATTTTTTTTAACCAACCAATTCGACCTAAAACTACAAACCAACAGTCAACATGCAGTCGTCAATATTCCTGACGGTCGCCATGGTGGCGCTTGTCGCTGCCCATACTGTTCTGGTGTACCCAGGCACACGCGGTAACAACCTCATTACCAACGATACATGGCCTTATGGCATGCAATGGATGTATCCTTGTGAGTAGTCGAACTTTCCTGGGCTGAGTGTGCCTTCTGTTTCTAATATTTTTTTAGGTGGTGGATTGGGAACATCTCGAAACCGCACCTACTGGCCGACCACTGGTGGTGCTGTGTCTTTTCAGCCTGGATGGTTCCGTGGACATTTACAGGCCCAGTTGCAGATTAACCTTGGTTACGGCACTGATGGTCCTGATGGCGGCCCCCCAAACATGTCCAACCCGATGGTCCCGCCCTTTATGCTCTTAGGACCTACCAACAATCCATATCCCGGCAGCGTTTGCCTGCCCCAAGTCCCATTGCCCGCTGGCGCCTCAGTCAAGGCCGGCGACAAGGCGACTATCCAAGTCGTCGAGCTGGCCCAGCACGGGGCTGCTCTATATTCTGTAAGAGACCTCTCTTGTGCTTTATCTTGCTGTGAAGAGAACACCTCGACTAATCTTTCTGCTAGTGTGTCGACATCATCTTTGCCGACCCCGGTGACAAGCGAATTCCTGTCGTCAACGACTCGAACTGCGTCAACTCCTCCCAGCTGGGCTTTGCTGATATTTATACCATCACGACAACCCAGCCCCTGGCAGATGTTGTATCAACATCTTTTGCGACCCAAGCGCTGCGCAAGCACAGCTGGGTGGGCTGGTTGCCACTTGCAGTTGGTGCAATTTGGGCTGTACTATAATGGTGTTGTAGCCTTGTTGGTGATGATGAATATGATGATGCAATAGTAATTGGAGTGATGTAAGAGGGACTTGTACATATTATACCCCCACCCCCCTTCTATTTTCTCTAGCCACGACTGGGAGGGAAACTGGGCATTTTCTGGCATAATCGGGGGGAATCATGGCGTTAGCGGCGTTGAACACAGTTCCGTATTGATATTTCTCTTGGAAACATTCTAACATTCGCTGATTGGACAGCCTGTTCATCCCTCTAGTATTATAAGGAACAACTATGTTTTGTTTAAAAATCATGATCATATATAATTGATTGTGGCGTAATTTCATCACTGCTAATCTATTTTGTTAACCCCCCTTTCGATGCACCGCCAGTTCTGGTTAAAAGTAAGAAGAGCTCCAATACATCAACCCCGTGTCAGTTTCAGGCACTCATTCGCAACCCCCTTAACCCTATCCTCTGAGCTCTTGCCCGCAGCTGCCTCTATCCACTCAGAAACGCCTAGATTCTTCGCCTCATCCTTGGACGTCGCTAGAATCGTCCCCAGCGCCACCAGCGCGCGGTATACAACCTCAGTGTCGGTCTGTTCCTTGAGCACCGCGCCGAGCACGAGGGTTAATCTGCGGCGCTGGGCTGGGACTAGTAGCTTCTCCTTGTTAACAAGGACGGAGTAGTTGATTGTAGCTGTGGTTACGGCTATTAGAACATTGCGATTGAACTTCCCGATGGCCTCGCCGCCCTTGCTGCCAATGATGCGTTCTAAGAGTGAGATGCCCTTGTCGGCTTGGGAGCTGGCGAGACTTCGCCCATTGGCAGATCCAAACAAGTTGGCAAGGGTTCGAGCACCCATCATGGCTGCATTCTCGTTAGGGGGGGAATCGGCTGGAACCGACGACGCAATGGCTAGGTCTAGTAGACTTTCGCCTTGAGGACTGCTGAATTGGGCGGCTGTGGGATATCTAGCCACGCAACGGAGCAAGTCCAGTCCGGCCAAGCGGTCAGTGTACGGCCATTCAGTGATAACCTTGAGGATCACGTTGAGTGCGGCAGGCGAGATGGTCTTTGAGGATTCCAACGCTGCCTTGGACGATTGCAAAGTGTTCTCCTCACCAGGGTTGAGAGCCACATCCTTTCGCCCTGATGAAATCATGGTCTTGTTGACGTTTGAGATTTTATTGAAGATGGCTGCAGGCTAGAATTAGCAATTGTCTTAGACACGCTACACGCAATAATATTATCTCACCTTCGTACTTGGCCGCAGAAATAGTTAGATATTCTTTCTGCGGAATAACCTTTGCCGGTTGCAATTCATCGCCTGGCCTGTATCGTGACTCTGTGCCATATGGGTCAGGTCCAGAAGACTGAGAAGGCTGGCCAAGGGTGGCCCCTTTGGTGTTTTCAGTAATGAAGTTGGTAACGTTGTCGAGATAGGTCAATGGCAGCTCATTGTCATTGAGGAACTTGGTGGCCCGCTCATAAGGATTCTCAGAGAGGTTGTAAGGGAGTTTTAGCGGAGGCTTCCCATCTTCGATATCAACATCAAACACATAGTCGTAGGATTTTCCTTTATATTCAACCTTTTTGCCCGTGCTGCCGACGGCATCGACGACGGTGCCAACATTGATCCACTGCTGCTGTGCCATAGACCACTGGTGTGCGGTCACATTGCCGTTGCTCTCCTTGATCATTTGGACCTGTCCCTCCTTGGTGCCTGATTTGGAGGTTAGGAATTCGGGTCCTGGCAGCTTCTCCTTATTGATGCCCCCCAATTGTTGTTGCGGGATGGATGATGCCTTTACTGAATCCTCGAACTCTTTCAAAGCCTCCTTGTCTGCCACTGCCTCGGGTCGTCGGGTGAAGACTCGAGCGATGCTGTCACTAGCCCCAGTGACGATATCTCCGGTTTCAGGATTAGCGGCCACCGTCCAAACCGAAATGGCTGGGTGTGTGATTGTCTGCACGCAGTCGGTTCCCTTCCATATTCTTACTGTTCGGTCTTCTCCTGCGCTAACCAACTCGCCGGACGGTAGACTGGTTAGACTGTAAACGAAGCTCTCGTGGCCGTTGAGTTCGGCGACTTGCTGGCCGTTGAGTTTCCATAACCGCAATGTTCCATCGTTGCTTGCGCTGGCGATATCAGCACCACTGGGGTGCCCCGCGGGGACTTTGCACAGAGCTCGGACGACATCGGGAGTGTAGATGGTGGCCTTGGGTGTGACTTCACCGCCTGCAGAGTGCCTAAGGTCAAATACTCTGATGCTCTTATCTGCGCATCCTGTAACGACTGTGTTCTCGTCCAGAGCCACAACACTCCAGACAGCCATGCCATCGTGACCGCCAAGAGTAACTTCAGTCTCCCATTTGCTCAAGTCCCATACTCGTGCCTGGCCATCCCAACCACCCGAAACCATGTATGTGCCTTTGGGTGATATATCGAGGGTGCAGACATTGTGCGCATGTCCTACCAGCAGTCTTTCGGCGTTGTCAGTGGCTGAAGCCCCTGGTGACTTGACTTCGATAATTGTGTCTTTGCCCCCAGACACGACTAAGCCGTCTTGATGTTCCTTGTTGGGAGAGAGGAATGTCAATGAGTTGACGTATTCTGAGCCTCGGCTAACCAGTGTTCCTTCAAAGGCGGGAGGAGAGGCTTGTGATCGCCGCCATACGCGAACCGTACAGTCTCTTGAGGCGGAGAGGACGACGTCGGGAGAAGGAAAGCTGACGGCACGCACCTATAGAATCGAAACCATGTTAGAAAAAGACCATCAGGAGCAATAAAGAAACTCTTCATTTAGTCAAGTAACAAATTACATACATCAGCTTCGTGACCAAGCAGCTGCGCTGAAAGCTTGAATTCGGCCATGGCTCGATACCTCGCTCACGATAGCCGGTTGAGTTCTGTAGAAGCTGGGCGGATGGTGACGATAGGGTAAACACGCAGGCTTTATCAGGAAATCATTGAAAGACAAGTATTATAGGCAGGAGTTCGTTGTGCGCCGTCTTGCGCCAGGAACACTGCGACCTTGTTGCTTTGTCAGGCGATCTGTTGGCCTGAAGGTGTGGATGAGATGGAGGATGATGGAAGCTTGGAGATACGCAGAGTACCGCACCACAGTAGCAACGTATAGAAGTACCTGGCTCTGGGGCGTTGTGGCGCGGCTTGTTCCCCACGCACGTCAAACTGGCAGCTTCACGCTGACAGGCGAGGTAATCACTGTAAGTTAGCGTACACCGACCGATTAGGCGTTGCTAAGATAGAGGATAATATACGGAGCTGATATGGAGTGGCTTGTCTATCAGGCACTCTCTGTTGCCTTAACACTGTTCAAGATTTAGGTACTAAATACCTAGGTAGGTTCATTTCCTACCAGGTAGGTAGGTAGGTGCTGGTCTTGCCTGGTGGGAATTGAATTGAAATGAGCAAGTGTCAACGGAACGCCACATCACTACCCCTCCTTCTGTGGCTGGCGTTGTCTGTCCCGAGAAGCTGCCATGGGCCGCTGGAAAGCACAGTGAAGTCAGCGACTGCTGCTCCTGTGCTGCGTGCATGGATGCGTCCGTGGGCCTCAGCTTGGAGTGGCTGCCCCGCTTCTCCAGCAGCTGTCACAGAAATCAACCATCGCATCGCCCAAGTCCATGCCTCTCTCTCTTCACAACTGACGCTCTGTCAAAAGGGCGGTGGTTTTGTCTCTGGCTCTCACTCCCGACAACCGCAACTGCTGGCGTTGAGCGTCCAATCTGCTGCAGGGCTCGAGTCGATCTTATCTCAGATCTAGACAACTGCAAGCCTCCGGCAGTTGGAGTGCTCGGTCCAACATCCCACATCCGACGACTACTGAGCCCGCAGAAGACGCTGCAGACTATCATCCAACCAGCCTTCGCCAAACGCGACACGCGACATACCGAGAGCATATATCCCCTAGATACCAACTGCTACGACTGTTACGGCCTGTCTCCTATTTCGATTCTTTCAATTGTTTCTGAGCTTCTGAATTTGCCCCGGCATTTCTCGAACGGTGCCCATTCCAATTTCGTTGTTGCCACCACTCTCGTCGCTTCCCGCCACTCGAATACTCTGCCTTCTTCATCTTCCTCGATTTTCGATCCGATCTACTCTTCCAACCGGTCTGCTCTATACTTTCTTGCACCTCTCAAGTCAAGTCTCGATCAAAATCATCGACATGGCGGCCGAGCCTCCTCGACAATATGTGCCTTTGACGTGCCACGGGCATTCTCGACCAGTCCCCCACATTAGCTTCTCTCACCTCGAGAAGGAGGAGACGTACTATGTCATCTCAGCTTGCAAGGGTTCGATCCCCCGTGCTTGAATGCATGTATACATAGCCTCTGCTAACGTGACTGCAGATGGTAACCCCATGCTACGGGACGGAGTTACTGGTGACTGGTATGTACACGATTATACAGTGACGCGTGCGCGACACTAACTCGTTGGGCGTTTGCTAACAATTTCCATAGGATTGGTACTTTTATCGGGCACAAGGGCGCTGTTTGGCAGGCCAGGTTGAGCCCTGATGCTTCAAACGCTGCAACTGCGTCCGCCGACTTTACTGCGTATGCCACTTGTATCCTATTGTCCGAAGGCTTCCCCCACTAATGCGGTTTGTAGTAAGATTTGGGATACTCATACCGGTGAGCTGCTATATACGTTGCAGCATGATCACATCGTCCGTGCTGTTGCATATCCGCCGGACAATTCGGACCTGGTTGCTACCGGTGGGATGGAGAAAAAGCTGCGTGTCTTTGATCTATCAGATATTGCTGGCGCCAACTCAGGCTCCCCGGTCACTATCCCAGCTTCGGCAGGTTTCGAGATCGGCGAGGGCATCCACACTGGCTCCATAAAATTCATTTGCTGGACACAAGATCCAAACATCGTTGTCACGGCGTCCGACAAGACAATTCGCTGGCTCGATCTCCCCAGCAGAGCTTGTATTCACCATGAGGTTTTGGATGGGGAAATCAAATCGTGCGAAATGGTTTCGCTATCACCTGAACATACCTCACCAACGGACATTGGGGGAGGGAAGCCGGTATTGGCTGTATCCGCAAGCAAGACGGTATACTTTTGGGGCGGCGACCAGGCAATGGATGAGTTGAAACGAATCGTCCTCCCTTACACAATTGCAAGTGTGGCGTTGGACCTCAAGGGCCGCAAGCTTGTGGTCGGCGAAGAACCAGGAACATGGGCCAAGGTGCTCCGTTATGATGATGAAACTGAGATTGATACACATAAGGGTCATCACGGCCCTATTTGGTCAATCGCATTCTCACCTGATGGTAAACTCTATGCGACAGGTTCAGAGGATGGAACCATCAAGATGTGGAAAAATTGCGAAGGATACTACGGGCTTTGGCGGGGAGGTACAGAACGATCTGCGGAGTAGAAAGACGCGGAACGCAGCTTTGCCTCCTCATCTGATATGACAAGGGCTGGCAGTCGGTGCTTCACCCCGAGCAGCGCCAGAGAATCCGACCTGTCGCTTGGTGATCTTTTGGCCCTCTCATCTGATAATTCTTTTGCAAAATCGAACATCAGCGACGAGAGCCATGCTGGCTCTAGATGGAGATCTGCCTTTCCATCTAGAGCTTGAGCCATGGATTCAACGACATGATGACTGACGATCATGCTGTTAGAGCGCCAACATGTTTTGATAATGATTCACATCTTTAGACATAGAGCTCTCTCTGAGCCATAACGTCGTAACGTTGAAAGAAATACATGAAATTCAATTGCGCCCATGTATTTACTCTATCACATAACCTAGATCAACAAAATTTCAACCCCCTATCGCGTGCCACATGTTTTCCAAGAATCACGCCTTGTATGGATGCAGATTTTTGGTTTGGATGAGTCAGGTACGTACCGATCATTGTAGGCCTTTATCCCTCTCTTGTCAATTGACCGGAAAAATATTATTGCAATGCTATTCTAGGCGCTCACTGTTTGGTGGGCTGTCTGCCCCTCCCCCTCCATCGGTAAGATTGACTCACTTCTTGGGCAAAGTCGACTTCACCACGCTTGCGCCAAACCCGAGGGCCAGAAATTCGACAGCACTGATATCATGGCTCCGGCAGGAACTGCTTCCAACGGGGATCTTGCCCCAGAAATTCTCAAAGCATTGGCCAATTCTGACAACATCTTGTCCGCCGAGGCGTTCCCCGATGCGCCGTTCGAGTCGCTTAAAGCGGCGTTGGATCGCCTTTCCTCGCGATCCATGGTTGTGTACGAACAAATCGAGAGGTCCGACGCTGTTCTAGAGCCCGAAGCCGAACAGATTGTCAGCCATGGTAGTCACGAAGCCCGAGTTTTTGAAGCTGTTCACGCGGCCTTGGGAGGGCTGTCGATCCAAGATCTAGAAGGCACAATTGGTGACAAGAATGTGACAAAATTGGGCCAAGGCAAGGCTTTCAGAGAAAAATGGATCAAAAAGGATGATAATAAACTTGTTGCGCTGGTTGGTTTGCTTAATATCCGTTATGTTGGAACACAGGGCTGATTCTCCCGGTCAGGTCGACTCTATCGAAGATGTCACTCGAGAGCAGCTCAAAAAGATCAAGGAAACAAAGACACACGACAACAAAATAATTGCGGACCTGAAGAAGAGGAAACTGTTGACGCTCCAAAAAGTCATCTCCTTCAAAGTTTCCAAAGGCCCCAAGTTCGCGTTGGAGATTGTCAAGGAGGAGACGGATCTGACGGCTGACATGTTGGCATCTGGGTCATGGAAGTTGGCAAATTTCAGTGAGTATAGAGACATGAACGATTACATTTGCCTTTCCCACGGAGGTTGTGTGATAGAGGAAAGTTTTACTAATTTGTCAATCTAGAACCGTACAATTTCAAGGCACTGGGAGCAAACCAGGCCGCCGGTGCTCTTCACCCACTGAACAAGATGCGACACGAATTCCGGTAAGTCCTAGCTATATTTCTGGAGACTCAATACCACCTGAGTCCCACCTTCTTCTTTCGATCCAATATCATCGATATTGCCCGAGCCTCGAATTCTCGACATTTAAATATGCTTCTAACTTGATGGGATTCTCTAGACAAATTTTCTTTGAAACTGGCTTCACAGAGATGCCAACCAACCAATATATTGAGTCTGGCTTCTGGGTATGTCTTTTCAAGCCTTATAGTAGTCCTTCTATTCTAGATAGTTATTTTACGACTGTTTCTAACAAGTTATCAATAGAATTTTGACGCTCTTTTCGTTCCACAAGTATGGCTCATCTGTGCCCGAGATGTGTGATTGGTAGCTGACCACCAATAGCAACACCCTGCTCGTGATCTTCAAGACACCTTCTACATCTCCGATCCAAAAACAGCTGGTCGACCGGGCCCTGTTTCAGTAGACGACAAGCGCAACTATGATGAATACTTTGAAAGTGTTAAGCAAGTTCACCAGGATGGAAAGTTCGGCTCTATAGGTTACAGATATCCATGGGCAGAGGAGGAGTCATTAAAGTACGTTTTCAGATTCCTTGGCTAAAATTAGTTCTCTTGCTTACTCGCTAACTATAGGCTTGTTCTTCGAACGCACACAACTTCTGTCTCTGCGGCTATGCTATACCAACTGGCAGCTGAAAAGGGGCCTGATGGTCGTGTTCCGCCTGCCCGCTACTTTTCCATCGACCGAGTTTTCAGGTAATTACACGACTCTTATCGATCACCTTTCTTTGCCAGGAAGCTAACCTTGCGATTTACAGAAACGAGGCTGTCGATGCCACCCATCTTTGCGAGTTTCACCAGGTAGAGGGTATGAGATGTCTTGATCAAATTGAGAGATTAAATACTTATGTTCTCTAGGTGTAATTGCTGACTACGGATTGACACTTGGGGGTCTTATGGAATTCTTTGAGACATTTTTTGCTAAGATGGGGCTTACAGAGTGAGTGAATCTACAGTCTTAGCAACTATTACATGCTAACAGCCAACCTAGCCTCAAGTTCAAGCCAGCGTAAGTGATCTTTTTAGCCGTTGGATTCTCGTGTTGATTGCTTACAATGGAAACAGATATAACCCCTACACAGAACCTAGCATGGAACTTTTCAGCTTCCACAAGGGACTGAATAAGCTGGTAGAGGTAAGTCCATCATGGCATCTAATGAGCTGGCAGTATTTCGCATTCACTTGCTAACATCAGAGGTAGATTGGCAACAGCGGCATGTTCCGACCTGAAATGTTAGAGGCAATGGGTTTACCGAAAGATTTGAGAGTATACGGCTTTGGTCTTAGTTTGGAGAGACCAACGATGATCAAGTACGCCATATCGAACATTCGTGAGCTACTTGGTCATCAAGTGGACTTGAACTTTATTGAGAGGAATGCGGCAGTGAGATTGGATAAAGACTAGAATACGGCTTGTGTGTTAGGGATGAGATGCCATGCACATGATGAGTGATTTTACGCGAAAGAGGATACATGGGAAGCATGGGACATGCTATAGAAGAGTTCAGAAGCCTTGAAACGCATAAAGAATATAAAAATTGAGATAAGAGCGTCAGCTTTGCGTAGGTGGCAAGCGATTGGCGATTTTTTTCTCTATATGTGAGGGGGGCTAGAATCTGTCAGCCTGGAACAAGTCCAGCAGGCTTGTCTAGTCAGGCAACCACTTCGGCCTTGGTGCCTTTAGGCCCAGACTCGATCAAATAACCTTAACTGCTCAGGTAGAACATTTCGGCATATGACATATCGTAATTATTGACGTACATTGCTCACTGATACCTTTACCACGAGCCCAGAGCATGAGCTATCTGCGCATCTAATTTATGTGTGTGTGCTTTGCATTGTAACTATACTTATTATAAGAAACCATGTATATGCTTCGCGGCATCTAGAATGTTGGCCCAATTTGCAGCTGCTTACAATGTTTCTATGGGGTTAGATCCGGAACTGGGCAGAATGTGACCCAACCGCATTAGAAGTGAGAGGGCAAACTCACATGCGCTTCGATGCGCATTTTTCGAACACCTTTCGATGCAATCCTGTGAGCCTCAGCGAACTATTAGTGGGGTGAAGATGGTCACCGTAGATTGACACCGAATTATCGAAAGAAGAGCATTCGCTAAGAATTAATTAAGCTAGATAATACAAGAGGGACAGTCATTCGCAAATTTTAGAAGGGCCACGAATTCAAGCCTCTTCTACTACATTACGTGGCGACAGATACTTCAGTCTGGATCCTCGCCAGGCAGCGACGGACTCCGCCTCTCAAGGGCTGAAGGCGAAGTGATTAGCTGCTTTAGTAGGTCGACTAGACCAGGTGCGCACAGGGTAGTAGCGGCTCTTGGCGTCGTTGTTGGAAGGATTCGCCGTTCAGCCGGAGGGGCTTTGAGCTTGGTGTGAAGCTCCGTGTAAGATGGTTGGCTCATGCCTCGCTTGAGGTGGCTCGCGGGCCAGAAGCCTAATTAATTCAACGGGAACCGAGAACCGTGTAAGTCGAAGAGGTTCGTACGTAAGTGTGGACGTAAGATGATATAAAGGGCTGCCATCTTCCCCCGTTTTCAATTGTCGACAGGCTGCAACTTTTATCCTCCATTATCACCCCATCGAGCATTGGGACCGTCACTAAGGCTTTGTGTAGTTGGTTGCCTGGTTGGACTTTTGCCCTACTATAAACATCTCGCCGCCGCCGCTGAACGCATTCGTCAGAGTGTCGTCATACCTTTGGTCTCTACAACATTCATCACTGCATCAACTGTCACTATTGAAAGTGACCCTTCATCAAGACCACGCACCACCATGTCGGCCTCCAGACGTTTGCCGCACTGCGGCTGCATCTTCTATGTCAATCAAAATCCCCTCTTCCTGCCTCTTATCTCGGTCGACGCACACACATCCATCCTGTCCTCGGTATCTCGAACAACACTGACCCAGACTTTTCTCAACCCCAAAAATGACTCTCCGCTCAGGGAAGTCCGATACATGTTTCCCCTATATGACGGCGTCTCCGTGGTTGATTTTTCCTGCACGTTTGGCGCAAAGGTCATTCGTGGTGTAGTCAAGGAACGGCATGAAGCCAAGAAAGAGTTCCAAGATGCGGTGGATCGCGGCGAGATGGCAGGTCTACTGCAGCAGAGCAACGAAGCCTCAGATGTATTCACAACTAACCTGGGTAATATCCCGGCGGGTGAAAGGGTCAAGGTGGAGATTACATACCTTGGAGAGCTGAAGCATGACGCTCAGGTTGATGGGCTGCGCTTCACCATTCCCACCAGCGTTGCTCCCAGATATGGACCGCAAGAGACATATCGTCCGACTCCGAATATACGTCTGCCGAAGGGAAGCATCACCTTCACTGTAGATGCGGAGATGCCCGACGGCTCTGCCATTAAGAATATTGAGTCGCCATCACACCCAATCTCTGTCAACATTGGAACCATCTCAAAAGCTACTAAAGCAACACCGTCTCTTCAAAGAGCACATGCGACCCTTTCTCAAGGCTCGGCGGAACTGGACAAGGACTTTATTCTTCAAGTCGTTGCCACCGGTCTAGGAGATCCAATAGCAGTTCTTGAGTCGCACCCCGACATACCCAACCAGAGAGCTTTAATGACGACACTGGTCCCCAGGTTCAATCTTCCAATAGAGCACCCCGAAGTCGTTTTCGTCTGCGATCGAAGCGGTAGCATGGGTCAAGGGAACAAAATCCCTAACCTGATTGCTGCCCTGCAGATCTTCTTGAAGTCACTGCCTGTTGGCGTCAAGTTCAACATCTGTAGTTTTGGCTCGAGATTTTCGTTCTTGTGGGAAAAGTCTCGGACATACGACCAGGAGACTTTAGACTCGGCTATTAAGCATGTGCAAGAGTTTTCGTCCAATTTTGGCGGAACCGAGATGCATCAGCCGATCAAAGAAGCATTTGAGCGACGATACAAGGATATGAATCTTGAAGTGTTCTTGTTGACAGACGGAGAGATCTGGGGACAAGAAACACTATTCAACCTTATCAACGATGAGGTTACCAAGAGTAATGGTGCCATTCGCGTATTTAGTTTGGGAGTTGGAGAAGATGTCAGCCACGCCCTTATCGAAGGAGCAGCTCAAGCCGGCAACGGATTTGCGCAAACAGTGGCTTCTAACGAAAAGATGGACAAGAAGCTGATTCGAATGCTCAAAGGAGCACTCACGCCCCATATTAATGACTATACGCTGGAGATTAAGTACGATAAAGACGGAGCACCTTCTAGTGCTGATGGTGATGATGACGACTTTGAGCTTGTCGAAAAGGTCATGGACGCCCTTGTTATAGATATCGACGACAAGCCAGAGGAAGGGTCAGCTCAGCCCGAAGACACGAACACAACACAACAAGCAACAATTTCTCTGTTTGATTCCAGCCTCAAGAACGAGGACTTGGATATGCCTGATGCTAATAGCACCACTGCTACGCTGCAGCTGCCAGCTATTACTCCTCCACGCTACCTGCAAGCGCCATTCAAGATTCCTTCCTTATATTCATTCAACCGCACCACAGTCTACGTCCTATTATCTGACTTGGCGCCAAATCGGCCACCCAAGTCTGTGATTCTCAAAGCTACGTCCAAACATGGACCGCTATCTCTAGAAATCCCAATTACGATGCGGGTCGGCAAGGAGTTAACTATTCATCAACTCGCCGCCCGCAAAGCTATTAGAGAGCTTGAAGACGGCCGTGGTTGGGTTTTTCACGCAAAGGCCAAAAATGGAAAGCTGCTCAAGGACCAGTTTGAAGGTCGCTTTTCCGATTTGGTCAAAAGGGAGGGTGTGAGACTGGGAACAACGTATCAAGTTGGGGGAAGATGGTGCTCCTTTGTTGCAGTTCTGGAAAAGGATCAAGGCAGCTCAAACGACGGCAAAAAGGAGAGCGAAACAGTAGGAGATTTTGAAGTTGTACCCCTAGGTGGTGGTGGTGGTAACCATGCACGCAGAAATTCAAGAGTGATGCGACATGGAATGGTGATGCCGACATTCTTCGCCGCGAAGCGGAGTGCTCCTGCTAGTGCCAGTATACCGCGGATGCGTGCTCCTGTGCATGACGATTCATTTACTCAATATGTACAGCAAACGAGTAATGTGTCTTCTGCGTCCCTGACTGAGAGTATGACGCCAATAGATGTTTCTCTGGAGCGGAAGGCAAAGAGAAAAGGCAAATCTGAGCATAATGAAGACAGTCTTCCAATGCCAGCATTACCCGGCAGCATGGAAAAACATAAGCGCCTCGACGAGGGACTGGCTGGAGGCCTAGGCATCGCCGATCCCCTTTCGACCTTAGTCAGTCTTCAAGGTTTTGCTGGAAATTGGCAATGGAGCGAGAGGCTGCAAAACATTTTGGCAGTCACAAAAGAGCAGGTCGTGGCGACCATTTCATCTTCAGGTCTATATGCAAGCAACGACGACATTCTGGCCACTGTGTGTGCTGTGGTGTATCTGAAGAAGAAGCTGGTGGCCCAAAAGGACACATGGGAGTTGTTTGTGGACAAGGCGGAGGGCTGGCTGGCGCAACAGGTTGGAGACTCTATTAAGGATTTACAGAAGGAAGTTGAGGATAAGTTATTTGTGTGAGTGATGCGAGATTGGATATGTTCTTTGAGAGATATTGTAGAGTGTTGCTTTTGTGTTTGATTTGATGATGATAGTAATGAGTAATGATGATAACACCAATCCGATGAGCGGAACTACGGAGTCTAGGACGGTTCCCATTACTTTAGTTAATGTCAATCTGAATCTTTATCTAAATTTTAAAGAGTATCCATCATCATACTCTATTCGCATCATTGGGAATAATGAATAGACACTACATCGACGATAAAATAGCAAAATCAGAAAACCTTTGATGAATGCATGTCCAGGGTAACTGTTAGTAACTCCAGCAAAAGCGGGCTTTCGGAGCTAGACCGCGCAGACTTTGCCGCCGTTATCCTCAACCGAGGCTGTTCATCTCCGCCGCAACGGCGGCTGGAGGTCCGCTCCGCTGAAAGCCAACCATTTCTACCATAACGGACATGGAATTAGTATCGTTGTACTTTTAAATGACTCTAGTCATATAGGTGGAAGAAAAGACTTTCGTCCTGATTCTAAATTATGATGTAGTTCCATTTACCTCCCTTGCATAGCTTTCCAACTCCCACGAGCATGTGTTGTTGATTAAATGGTGGCACAATTATGGAGATAATAGGCTAGGTTGGTGACACCGATAAAGACGATCGAATAGGGCAATGAGCTGATATTAAGAGACTCAATGATTCGACCGTCGCCACTCTAAAAACCAGTCCTACCAATGTGACACCATCGGGGGTAATAATATCCCCGAAGCGGTCTTTTTCATTTACCCGCTTTAGTTTGGGCAATTGAAGAAAGGCACTTACAAATAGATGGTTTGGGACTGCCGCTGTGAAGATTGACTATTGAATCTGAGTCAACTTTCTGTTCATCATTCTCTCTTGTCTCCCCTCGCCTCCGCCTCGATTTCAGCGAAGAGTTTCTCTGAGTCATATTATTTCAACAGTATAGTATACCACCACCACGACAGTAGCTGCGGCTATGGCAGGTGTTTTCACGCAGATGAGGCCGCCTAAGCCGGCATTTACAGAAAATAATTTGGGCGATTTATCCGGAAAAGTATGCTTCAACTCCAAGGGTCAACCCAAACAAGCCAATGGGGAAGATTGTGCGCTGACCATAGCGGGAGGAGGAAGGTTTATATCGTAACGGGCGCGAATACAGGTGTTGGAAAAGAACTGGCCAAGATCCTCTACAGCAAGAATGCGACAGTCTACGTCGGCGCACGGAGCGAGTCCAAGGCTACGGAAGCTATCAACGAGATTCGTGCGGCGCATCAAAACGCCAAGGGCCGCATTGAGTTTTACGAGCTGGACCTGGCCGACTTGAAGGCCGTCGCGCAATCTGCCAAAGCCTTCATCGCAAAGGAAACGAGTATCGACGTTGTTTTCTGCAATGCCGGCGTCATGCATCCTCCACAAGGGTCTAAGACTGCGCAGGGTTACGAACTCCAACAGGGAGTGCACAACCTCGGCCACCAGCTCCTGGTGGAGTTGTTGACTCCGTTGCTGGCCAAGACAGCGGCGGGATACGCTTCGCCAGGCGGAGTGCGGGTTGTGTGGGTGGCGTCGATGTATGCTGAGAGTTCGCGCAAGCCAGGAGGCTTCGATCCGGAAAACATTGATTACTCCAAGAAGGATGAGAGCAAGTATTACAAGTACAGCGCGAGCAAGGCGGGCATGTATTACCAGGGTGCGGAGTATGCGCGGAGACACAAAGCTGAAGGCATCATCAGCGTGGTGAGTCATGGAATGACGGGAACTCTGCTTTCGTCGTTTTAATCTTTCCCGTTTGGTACGAGACTGACCATGGCAAAACTGCAAACAGACTGTGAATCCTGGAAATTTAAAATCAGATCTCCAGCGGCACTGGGGCACGGGGCTGTGGCAGAGCGCTCTGAGAAACATTATTCTGTTCCACCCCATCAATGGCGCTTATTCCGAGCTGTTTAGTGGTCTATCGCCAGATGTGGCGCTGGAAAAGTCAGGATCATATAGTAAGCCTTTTGTCGAGAGATGTATTTATTTACCGGTAGACTAAGCCACTGACCGCGTCAGTTATCCCTTGGGGACGTCTTGCTAGCATACGAGCCGATCTTGAGGAGGGTACCCGCTCCGTCAGCGATGGGGGTTCAGGCATGGCGGAGAAATGGTATGAGTGGTGTCTTGAGCAGATTAAACCTTTTCTTCAGGAGAAGGAGTAATGATGTTGGTGGCGATCTGGAGGGGGTGCGCGTACCTTGTTGAAAGAGACACAGACTGCGTTCCGTTAATGTTAGTTCATTGTCTTTCTGGTTTTGTGAAATGTATGATACCGGATTTTCAGTGATTAATTAGAACAAATATTTTATCTTAGCAGTAAATATATCTGGGATTAACCCAAGACCACACTCACCCTCCCGTCCGCACTCCGACTTCTATGATAAAAGTCGAACGAGCATTCAAGTGTAGTCATCGGAATTGGACAAGCCTCTCGGTGAGAGTCCCAATAACACAACTTATGCTGAACAAAGGCTTTGTGATTTGGGCCCAGAAGAATCCCATGGAGTGGCATCGATGGGTGGTCTCGGTGTTGAAATTGCATCTGATGATGTCCGTAGCGAGCTGTAGGTAGGACCCACCGCTGCCGAGCACCGGCGATATAATCGAATCTCATATTCAGACTAATGACTGCAAGATGGAGTAGTTACATGATCGAGCACACACTGATCGCTTTTAGCGCTGCATAGCTCTTGATGCTGGGTATTCGCAATCGTGGAGTGATATTGTAACCTTGCATTGACAGAACAGGGATATTTCGAGGAGGGCAATCAATCTGCTGTTACAGTCATCTGTTTAATGATGAGACAGAGCTGGGACCCGTCGAATAAGGCTTGGGATGGCCTGCAGTGGCTAAATGGCTGCGTAAGTGGCTACTAGTAGCTGCTTAACATGGTGGACGCTCGAGGGAATCTCTATGACCGTTCTATCTGACCATAGGGGATCTTTACCATACAGCACAAACTGATATCCTCTTATAAAGCTGATAAAGTACATATGTACCTGGTTTAAGAGGATATATGGATTAGTCGGCGCGGTACACAAGACGCGACAGGATCCGTATATGAAGTATGCATACATGTAATAGAGTTCCCCTAGGCTGGATCAGCAGTGACATACAGATACAGTAGGGCTTAGGGAAAAACCAAGATATTCGATAACCCACATTTAAGACTGCAGACTATTGCCCTTAGGACGGACTGCAGGAAGAAAACATTGACTAACATTGGACGAGGTTAAGGTAACTTCAATCCAGCTGAGTGGGAAGTCGAAGGTGGTAGCGGCGGGCTCCTCGTGGTAATTCGCAGCGAATGACTCGAACCCGGACATCTATAGTTATCATGAAACGGCACTATACCATTCGATTCGACCAGCAGTTCCTAGCCTATTTGGTATCGAGGCTACTTTGGGAGTCAGGGTGGCTTGGGAGTGTTTGTTCAGCTGATCAGAGCCTGCTATGTATAGGTACTCCCTGGTCGAGAGGACCCAAAGATGGTAGTGATGTCTTTCTGGTTCCATGTGTATTAACTATTAATGGACTATTGACCAACACGGATGGAATAAATCCGCATTGAGACTACGGCCAACAAGATGGCCAGAAAAGGTATTCCGTACATTCAAAGAACATTGAAACATAGCGTCAACGCCAAGTTTAGCCCCACAGCGGAAGCCCGCTGCTTGGCGAAGGTTGGCGATGGGAACCAGCTTGGCTTATTGATTTAGTTCGATTTCGGAGCATTATGACAGATATATCTGGACTACTTGGTCATGTAGCATTCCCGTGTGGATGAGCCCTGTAGGATGGATGCCATGTGGACCGAGTACATGTATCCTCCTCACCTTTATGGTATGTGTGCATGTACTCAGCGAACACCTGGAGGAGACCTGGAGGAGAGATAGTTTGCATATGAACAATGTTCTTATTACCCAAGAAAGGTGTCATCAGGTGGTAATAGAAGGTAATTTCCCATGTGGCCATCCGATTTCCAGAAACATTAGAGTAAGAGGTTTTATTATTGCGAGTGTTAGTGGAGAGAGGGACGTTGTATCGCCCCACTGGCTACTGCACGTAGCATGTCGATAGAGGCGAGATGAGGAAAACGATGATGATAGATTGGGGGCAGCGGATGTTGTACGTACAGCTAGACACTTACTTACTCGTGGGTAGTGTTATTTCCCATCTATCTAGTAGGAAGTATTGTCACACCCTAGGAGGAAAGATATTGGAAAAGAGGCTTCCGATGTTGGTTGTACAGGTGCGTGAGGCAACATGATTGATGGAGGAAATGGGGTAGCAAATGACGACACAGAGCTGTGGCGGGGAATCGTTAGCGAAAACCAGGCGTTGTGTCATGGTTGGTCTATCGAGATGATTTACGAGAATGGCTAGAAGCCAATTGGATGGCGCGAATCGAGGCCAAGCCTCGAAATATCTCGAGATGCAGCGGACCCATCCTGCTCGATGGAGGTTGTGGCCTCAATTGGATCCGTGGATCCCTACGTGTACTAACGAACAGGTAGCCCTGGAGGCGATTACAGCCAGAGCCCTGACTCGAGCAACTAGGCTGGCGGCTGGTCAGCCCCGTTTATCGCTGTCTCCAGGGCTGCTGTCCATTCCAGTCACTGTAGAAGCTTTATAGGTATCAGGGCAACTGTAACAGCACTCATCAACTTACTCAAACTTCACAATACTCCCCATTTTATGCTTGTCTGTATTAGATGCAACTTTGAAATCCTAAATCTAGCACCACGTGACAATAAAAGGACGGCTTATCAAGTTTTTTAAAAAAGGCCCGTCATGCAACGCTTGCCGGTTGGTGGCTGGGGTGGTGCAAGTTGATGCGGTGGGTGGCCATGAAGCACCAATGCAACGTTAACATCCATCCTGGGCACCCCATATCCCAGGATCCTCAGCGCTGATCAAGGTGAGTTTTTTACCCGGTCTGGGGGTTTAATCAGGCACGGAACCACTAGCGTCGTAGTGCTCCAGGGCTTGTTCATGCCCCTTCAGTGGGCAATGTCCCAGGACCTCTTTAGTGGCCGTAAACCCTGTCCTGTTATCAGGTACTCATTACCGAGTTGGAGTTTCAATGGCACAGCAAGTCACTCCTTAATGCCGGAAAATAGCGCTGCTGATTTATTTAAGCTTCTTTAACCTCTGCAGACAGGGAGGCGAGGGCTGCCACATCCCACACCACGAAGCGGGCAAAAAAAAAACCTCCTCGGTCGCTTCCACCAGCTTCCCACAAAACACACCAGAAAAAGCCCAATGAGGCTTTCCAACTTCCATCCCCGAAGATCCCCATGCCTCCATTTCTCCACCCCCCACATTTCAATCGTCTGAAGACGCCACTGATTATTGCGTCTGCTGTAGGCTAGATGATGGCCTTCTACTATCTCGACATTCATCTGATCTGAACTTTGTCGGCTCTACGAAGTATTTCATGGCCTCCTGGCTATCCGATGTCCATCTCCAGCTAGCAGCACTGGAATTGCAAAGCCGCCTTTGCCACGATGAGACGCTGTTCAACGCCCTTTGACTGCTTGCTTTATCATCTCCGCCAAAGCAAAGCCATCAGGCAAACCCACTTCTTCGAGAACCACCCTCTGATCCGCGCCGTCGGCAGCTAGCGAGCAAGCGTCGTTGATAGGTGGAAGTTGAACATCCCAAAACAACCGAGCCGATACGGAAATGTGGGCGACGCCAACGCCGCTGACATTGCAAACGCACATGAATCGGGATATTGCGCCCGTCATTCTGGTCATGGTCTACGAGCCCCCAACCTGCCTCCAGAGGTTAGCCAAAGAAGGACCCGGCCATGTTGCAATGCACGGCAGCGGCCGCTTGTCCAACCATGGTAACGAGGCATCTTAGGCGATGTAGCTCTGAAGCTCTCTAGCTTATCGGCCATGCTACCGTGGACCGAGACACTGGCCGTCGCCTCCACCTTGCCGCATATTACCTATAGACATAGCAATGCTATATAACCATTCATGGCCGATCAGCAAGCCGGCGTCAAGATGGTGGATGCTCAGCCGTCTTCTCTGCTTCTCTTGAAGACCTTCGCCTCTGTCAATCCTCATCCTTAGATCAAAGGTGCTTCTAATAAGCATTGAGGGATCAAGTCGAGGTCGAGAGAAGAAGAACCTAAACTGGGGAGCCAAAGCCCGAGGCTCTCTAACACAACCATTAATCGACCTGATTTTGATCGACAACGCCAACATCCATCACCATGGCTGACGCCGACCTCACCAAGCAAGAGACTCGTCCTGAGTCTATCCACAACATCAAGCCTAACCCGGTTGCGATCCAGGCTGCTGAAGGCATCCGCGCCGAACACGAACTTGCCTTTAGCGAAGCCTTGAGGTTGTATCCCAAGGCCATTGCCTGGTCTGCCTATGTATCTATCGGTGTCATTATGCTCGCTTTTGACCCACAACTCATCGGCAACCTCTACTCCACGCCGCAGTTTGCTCGCGATTTTGGACATTTGTACCAAGGTGATGTGAGTGTTTGACTATCCCACCCCTATTCACCGAGGCGTGAAAATGAAAAATCGGGTGTATATGGGCAGCTCGCTAACGATGATTCACCCACAGTATGTTATCGATGCTGCTTGGCAGACTGGCCTCTCTATGGGCAACCCCGTCGGGCAGGTCGTTGGCGCCATTGCTGCCGCTTACCCTATGGACTACTTTGGCCGAAAAATCACATTTGCCGCCTGCGTTATCCTCACTGCCTGCATCGTCTTCATTCAGTTCTTTTCCGGCTCCCTAGGCGTTCTCCTTGCGGGTGAGTTGCTTGCCGGTCTCGTCTTGGGCATGTTCGTCGTCATCGCTCCCGCCTATGCCTCCGAGGTATGCCCAACATCTCTGCGTGGTCATCTTACCTCCTTCGTCAACTTGTGCTTTGTCATTGGTCAACTGCTAGGAAATGGCGTCACTGCTGGCACCTCCAAGCTCGAGAACCACTGGGCTTACAAGATTCCTTTCTTGTTGCAGTGGTTTTGGATCCTTGTGCTTCTCCCTGGAATGGCCTTTATCCCAGAGAGTCCCTGGTGGCTTGTTCGCAAGAACCGTTTGGCGGATGCTGAGGAGTCTCTCCGTCGACTTGCCTCCCCGGAAGTCAACGTTAACGCCACTCTAGCTTTCATTGTTGAGACCGATCGCCTAGAACAAGAACTCGAGTCTGGTAGCACATATCTGGACTGCTTCAAGGGCGACAACTGGCGTCGTACTGAAATCTCCATTGGTGTATACGTGACTCAGGTCCTTAGTGGTATCTACCTCATCAACTTTGGCACTTACTTCTTCCAGCAAGCTGGTCTGAACACTGATCAGGCCTTTGACATGTCTGTTGGTTTTCTCGCTGTTGGCTTTGTCGGCACACTCGTCTCCTGGGTTCTTCTCACCAAGTTTGGTCGTCGCACTCTTTACAATTTCGGTCTGACTTGGCTGGTCATCCTCCAGCTGGTCATTGGTATTCTCGACTGCGTTCCCGGCCGACCGACAGGCGCTATCTGGGCTGAGGTATCTCTCATGCTTGTGTGGAACTTCTTCTACGATATCTCTGTTGGCCCCGTATGCTTCGTTCTTCTCGGCGAGTGCTCAGCAACTCGAGTTCGATCCAAAACCATTGCCGTTGCGACTGCCGCCCAGGGCGTCATGGGCATTGTCATGACTGTCGCCATCCCGTACATGATTAACCCTGAGCAAGGCAATCTTCAGGGAAAGCTCGGCTTCTTCTTCGGCGGTCTTGCTCTGCTGTGCTTGATCTGGGCTTATTTCCGTGTGCCTGAAACCATGGGTCGCACATTTGAAGAGTTAGATCTGCTCTTTGACAAGAAGGTTCCGGCCAGGAAGTTTAAGGGTTATCAATTGGATGAAACTGTGTCAGCTGGCGCGGATTAATAAATAAATGCTTTGGATCTGATTTTAGGTAGTCATGGTTGGGAAGCGGCGTTCTTTGGTAGCATGGTCATTATTAGCTTATCGCTTAGCGAGTCAAAGCACACTTGTTCACAGTTAAGAAACATGCCGAGTGCCCATAATCCGTGAAGCCCAGCCCAGCGCAATTGGAGATTGTGTATTGATCCCAATGTCTATCAGATATATTTCACCTTCATCCAAGATAATGCACTGAAAAGGGGTTGTGCTCTTGTACTCTTCTATGCTAAGAATTCTGAAGTACCAGTATATGAATACAATGCGAACAATATCCACGCATCTGTCATATTGAGTAATGCAGGTAACGACTTAACAGATGGTAGGGTAGGATGACTGGGGATAAATATAACTTCGGAGCCCAAATGAATTCATCAAAAGGGAGTGTGCAGCGAATCTTCTGACCTCGAATCGGCGGTAAGATACTTTTGATTTGTTTGTTTATTAATTGAAAACGCTGATGTACATGGAAGCCGGGTTTCTCTTCAACACATTATGCCATGTGCTGGTAGAAACATCAGTAGGGTCCCACACTCGCGAGTTCAAGCCTCATCCAGACGATCGAATGCGTGGAATGCGAGACGTCAGCCATATAGAAAGTGTTAGACAGCGGCCAAGTAACCTCCAACTTCTAATAAACGTGGCCTTCTATTATATTGCGCCCTGGCTAAGTGCACATCAGTCTGCAGTGGCCGCGCCTATCGGGAACCCTTTCTCGTGGCATTATACCAGATCCGGAACGCATTGCAAGTGCCAGAGCTACCAAAAAGCGTCGGGAAAACGAAACATGCAAGATGACTGAGATGGCTTCTGAGGCTGAACTGTGATACTTGCCCTTGGTGGCTAACGCGACGAATACGGCCATCGCTCATTGGTTGATGGCGGGTAAGATCGTCGGGGGACATGATGCAAAGCCTCATTTTGCCCTTCATACGTGGTGGCGCTAGACGTAGCCATGACATTCGTCTCGCAGCATGGAGCCTTATTAGTGAGATTGGGTTTCTCGCTCCCATCGTTTTCGATGAGTAGCTGGGCGAAGGATTTCGGTCGGGATAATGATGATGATAGTCATGATTCGGGAGAGTTATAAATGATGGGCAGCGACCTCCTATGTTTCGCCGGTGCTGAGAACTCCTCGTCACGCTCTTGGAACCCTCTTCTCGCTTCTTCTATGATCGGTGTCTTTAAGTCATGTTTTCCAAGTTAAAGTTGCTGTTGGCCCTCCCATGCCTTACAGGTCTGGCGAGCGGAGCGTATACACCACCTCCTCGTAACGGCGGCGCTTGCAAAGCCTATCCCGGCACTCCGGACTGGCCCTCGCCCGAAATATGGGCCAAACTCAACCAGACACTGGGCGGACGGCTATTGCACCCGGCACCGCCCGGGGCTGTGTGCCATCCGGGCCAGCCCACATATGACCCGAAGCAGTGCCCGACCATCGCCAAGGACTGGTCGGTGTATGAGTGGCACGCTGGCAATCCCGTATCGGTGATGTGGGATCAATGGGCTAACTTTACTTGTCTCCCTGATAAGAAATGGCCATGCAGTAATGCTGGATATCCTGCTTTTGTGGTGAATGCATCCTGCGCGGAGGACGTCAAAGTTGGCGTCGACTTTGGTGAGCTCAGCCTATTACTACTATGCTTTCTCGGCTTGTAGTGTCAGTCATATTGATTTGATTTAGCTCGGAAGTACAACGTACGCCTTAATGTCAAGAATACCGGCCATGACTATCTCGGTAGATCCAACGCCCCGGGATCACTCTCTATCTGGACACACAATCTCAAGGGCATCACTTACCATGCGGACAAGTACAAGCTCGGTGGGTCTGGGAAGGTTCTACAACTCAATGCCATTACTGTTGGCGGTGGAGAAGAGATGTACGACATTTACGTTGCGGCCGACAAGCATCAGCAGGCGATTGTTGGTGGTGGCGGCAAGACTGTCGGTATGGGAGGATACAGCACTGGGGGTGGCCATTCTTTGCTTGCGCCGAGATATGGCTTGGCAGCAGACAATGTATTGGAGATTGAGCTGGTGACGCCTGGTGGAGATATTATTGTCGCCAACGAAGACCAAAACCAGGATCTCTTTTGGGCAATGCGTGGAGTAAGTCTCACCAAAAAGCTACTGCTGGCCGTGGTTTAAGTATGGTGGCTAATACAATGAACTAGGGAGGAGGTTCAACCTTTGGAATCATCACCTCCATCACCGTCCAAACACACCCCAGCCCCAAGATCACCAGTGCGCAGTGGCTGGCTGTTACTGATCCGAAAGAGCCCTTCGTCTTTGACTTGATTACGTACATTGCTTCGCAAATCCCTAGCATGATGAACCAAGGCTTGTCTGGGTATAACTTGATTACCAAGAACTTAACCTCTCCATTTCCCATTCCAGGTGTCCCCGACCAGATTGCTGGGTTTCTCTCCACGAGCATTGTCCAGGATGTCGAAAACCCTGATGCGCTGGACAAGATTCTCAAGCCAATCAACGATACCATCCAGCAGCGATGGCCCGGCAAGGTCAAGTTTTTCGCTGCTGTCAAAGAGTATGATTCATGGCTGGGGTGGTTCAACGTCAACTTCGACAGCAGTTCGGCTGGTGGAAGCTCGTACATTGTTTCTCGGCTGTTGGATGAGAAGATCTTGACGGGTGATCCTAAGAAACTGAAAAAAGCGCTCCAGGCCGCGACTGAAATCAGTGGATCTATGTCTGCGTTTATGGTCGCGGGCAAGGGTGTTCAGGAAGCCAAGCCGAGGGGGGGTGGCAACGCGGTGAATCCGGCATTTCGGACAGCATATGTTCATGCGCGTAAGTCTTGAGCCAAGATGACGAAGATGGGAGGAGCCAAAGGAGTGCTGACGAGATGAGTGTAGTTACCAGCCAAGGATTTGGGCCGTTCAACATCACTGCGCAGAATGAAGTGATCGATTCTCTGCAGAAGAACTTTCAGCCTATGCGGGATCTAACTCCTCACTCGGGCTCTTACATTAATGAGGTATGTAGTGACGCCCGATCATGTCAATTAGCAACTTCATCGCTGACATTTGTGGCAGGCTTTCCCGTACGAGAAGAACTGGCAAACGACTTTTTGGGGGGACAACTATGCGCGCTTGCTAAAGATTAAGCGTACTGTTGACCCACAGGATGTTCTTTGGTGCTTTCCATGTGTTGGGCATGATCGGTGGGAGGTGAAATCTGATGGACAGCTGTGCAAAACTGGAGGCGGATATTAAGTATTAGGTTTCAGTTTGGGGGGAGTTGAGAGGTCGAGTTAGGATCAAGGGTTAAGGTGTATGATATGATTCGAGCAAGATCGTATGTACAGCCAAATGTTTGAAAAGTTCCTTTATTAGTCGTCGTGAATGTATTTTGATTACTGCCTGTCTTCTCTCGTACTCTTTCTGATATCTTCCTCCCGGTGCAAACTTTGTCATGCCATTTGACATTGTTAGAAATCGTTTATGGAAACCATCATCCAAAATCCACAATTTAGACTTGGTTATTCTATGTTCAATTTATGTCACGCAAATGGTGAGCTATATCGTCGCTCTTTCGCCTGGCTAAAAATACAGATCTTGGTTCAATATGGAAAGGCATTTAGCAGTACACAGTACATGATTCCATGAGTCTTATCAATTCTTTGCAGCGTCTTCTTTGAGCGATACGATGCGATTAAGAACAACATGTTCTGGCGTGCTATCTGAATCAACGGCCTGGAATAGTCAGTTTGATGTAATACTAGCTAATCAGAGAAACGATAAATTGGATTTGGATACTCACAAAATAGGCGACCCTCATTGCTTGGAACCTGATAGTCTGTGGAGTAGCGGGATTCTCGCCCTCAGGAGACTTTGGCCAGGGGGCAGTGCGGCGAACCTCTTCAAATCCACCCGACACCAAGGCAGAGTGGTAAATTGCCTCACTCTCTTTGCGGATATCATTTATGAATCCGCCCTCAGCAGCCGTGGGATCGTCAGAGTTGAACAGCTTAGAATGAACCCGTACTTCAACTGTCCTGGAGCCATCCGGGACCCAGTGTATAAACGCCTTTGGCTTCTTTCCATCCCTGTTAAATGTCGCGCGAATTTCTGTGACTAGTCCTGTATCTGGGTCTTTTGAGAAGGATGAAGCTGTAACGGGGTACGGTACCTGCAGCAGTCCTACTGTCTTGCCCGGCGCGAGCCTAAAGTAATCCTTGCTATCCACCTCTCGGAAGTCAGATCGATCAATGAAAATCTTGGTTGTCAAGCATTGTTTATAGCTGCCCATGCTTGAATCTTTAGGAGAGAACGGAATATCCAGTTCTGCGTTTTTAAGATCGAGTGTGTCCTCTATCACTAGGGGAATTGGGTCTAGAACAAGCATCAAGCGAGGCACTGATGTTTTAAGGTAGCGTCGGACAGCTTGCTCAAAACGCACGATCTGAATGACAGTTCTAGATGTTGTAACACCGAGTTCACCAATAAATGACAGAATTGCCCCTGCGGGCACGCCCCGACGACGTAAGGCGCTCAGTGTGTATAGCCGTGGGTCGTCCCATCCTCTGACGATCTTTTGTTGTACAAGTTGAGTGAGTCCTCTTTTGCTCATTATAGTTCCGCTTACTCTCAATCGGCCTGGGATTTTTATTAGACTGGTATGATGCAAAACATTTGTATACAAAGGATATCGCAGACGACCCTAGATGGAGCAGCTGGGAATGCTTACCATACTCGCGCTGGGTAGGCTCATACACGCCTAAGCTTCGGTTCAACCATTCGTAACTTTCTCGTGAGAGAATGAATTCCGTAGTACATAGGCTGTGTGTGATTCCTTCTATGCTATCGCAGAGGCAATGCGCAAAGTCATAGGTCGGGTAGATCTTCCACTGGTCCTTGGTCCGATAGTGCGGGACCTGCTCTTCGGGGATGCGATATGCCGCAATATCCCACATCTGCGGATTTGGATTCTCTATGTCTTGTTTCATGCGTAAAAATGCCGTTTTTGGTTTGTACTTGCCATCGCGCATGTCGCGAAACTTTTGCAGGTTTGTTTCGGCATCTTGATCCGCATGGCTGCAGCGATATCTGGGGCCTTCTTTGCCGTCTTCACCTCCACGCTGTAGATTAACCTCCTTTTTGTTGCAGTGACAGACATATGCTTTCCTCAGTTCTATTAATTTCTCGGCATAATCGTATAGCTTGTTGAAGTTATCGCTCGAATAAGTAATCGCGTAAGGCTTGAACCCTGATAATCCAGATGAGCTTCAACCAATGAGTCAACTCTGCAGAGATTAACTAACCAAGCCATCGTATGGTTTCTTCAATCGCCAAATAAAACTGCTCGTGCTCCGTTTGTGGATTTGTATCGTCAAATCTTGCACTGCATTAGCATGTCGGATGCAACTACTCCCTATTCAATGTCATCGTCATACCTCAGAATCTAACCCACAGTTAATATTCCTTAATATTTTATTAATTGAGACCATTTCAGCGCAAAACTTACTGTTTTACCGCCATGATATCGAGCAAAGCCAAAGTTAACCGCAATCGCTTTTGCATGTCCAAGGTGAAGAAATCCATTTGGTTCGGGCGGGAAGCGAGTAACCACCTCCTTCGCTGGTATCTCCTTGTACACCTCAGCTAAGAACCCCTGCTTAAACATGGCATCCGGGTCGATCTGCGGCTCTTCATTCTTGGGAGTTTTTGCGGTCGGGTTTCCCTTAGTAGCACTGCGTGCAGCTGCTTTTCTGGCACGTTTCTGGATTCGCTTCTTGAGCTCCTTCTGGGAGACCATTTCACCCGTTTCTTCATATAGATGGAGCTTTGCCGTGGCCTCCATGATTAATTCTGTCATGATTGTAGATGATCTAGCTTGATACGACTTGGATTTGATGGTGGAGGAATCTCATATAGTCAAATCGTAGGTGAGATAAGACTACAGTACTCCGTGCATGGAAGACAGATCGATCTAGGTTGTGACTCATGGGGCCTCGGGCGGAGCCCCACTAGAGGGCCGTGCTACACTGCCGCCAACAAGGCTCATTATAGGGTCTCTAGGGCTGGACACTGTCTTTATTAGCAGTCAATGGGTCCCAACCTTGAGGTACGCCTTGGGCTTCCGTAATTTGCTCTGAATTATCGCCGTCTTCCGTTGATGTTGGCTGATTGACTCACCATGTTTACTCTTAACCGCCGATGAGTAACGTCGCCCGCTATGAATTCACCAGACAGTGCCGATAGTCGGGGCTACAATTGAGACATTCTGTCACTGGGATTGGTGTTACAGCTATTGGAACCAGGTGCTTGCAGCCTTTCAGTCTCTCCTCCACAAGTATGACCATTCGCTATCAGTGGTGCTTGAGGCAGTTAAGTTTGCCCCCGGAACAAAAAAAGAGTCTGTTAAGAAACCTTGTGTGAACAATAAATGCCCAAAAAAAATTAAGCCTTCAATGATGGAGACGGGACTTGTGTGTCTTAGTGATCAACCACTATGACATCAATTCTATCCTTCCAAGAGGCCAAATCATGAAGAAAAGATCCAGGACATTCAATTGAACTTTACAATGTGGACTTTGTCTTCATAATTCCAAGACCTAAATTGGACTGATCACCTCCACCCCAGTCAGAACACAAATCTTCAGACCCTATCTCAGGAACTTGTGATAGGTTTGACATGAGTTGGACAAAATAGTGTTCCTCAAAACTCACAACCCACAAAATAACATACTTGGTGAGAAGAGAGGGGATTGTTTAATGCCCAGCTTTTAGGCTATCATAATTTAGAACGGCCTCAAGCAGGGTTTGGGCTCCTAAAGCACTATCGTGGTGTCAGCGGCTTATCCAACTATATGGTGTTCTTCATTTGATGGACATACCATTCTTCGGGACTGGAATACTCCTCCGGGTGATGACTTACACCCCCTTTACATGGGATGAAAATCATAGTCGTCGGGCATCGCTTGCTGGTGTAGACACTGTCATGGCCAGCTCCGCTTGTTAGATGCAACCAGCCGTCTTTGCCAACCAGATTTGTTGCCGCCCTTTCCACCATGCTAATGCATTCTGGATCGAATTTTGTGGCAGGCGAATCTGTGTCGAGTGTCCAGCTAAGCTCTACACCACGACCATCTTCCTTTGCGATAGCCTCAAACGATTCAAGACAAAGTTTTTGCAATTCATCAACTCGCACATCGTCAGGATGCCGAATATCCAGAGTGAAGCTCACTTGCGACGCAATGGTGTTGGTTGAAGAGCTAGGGGGGATTTTAATGACACCAGTAGATGCCAGAGCCCCCAGTCGTTTCGCAATGGCGTTGGAAGACGCTATCATCTTGGAGGCGGCCAACAGAGGATCACTGCGTGATTGAAAGGGCGTAGTTCCTGTGTGTGCATCACGGCCATTTACCGTGACGGTAAACCATCTGTACGCCTGTGCACCCTGAACGACGCCAATCTTCCTCCCACTCTCCTCGAGGATCGGACCTTGTTCGATATGCAGTTCGAAGTGAGCCCCAAGGGGATATCCTGTCGCGGCATCGCTTGAGCAAGCAACGTCACCTATATACCCAAGTCTTTGCAGCTCCGACTTAACTGTAGCGGTGGGATTAAATATGTCAGCCAATTCATAAGCCTTTTCTACGGGGATGTCGCCAGCCCATACACCAGATGCCATCATCGACTTAGGAAACCTGGCGCCTTCCTCGCTATAAGTAAAATATGAGCAGGCCGAGAAAGAATATCAGATCATAGTGGCACTGAAAAGTACTCACTTGGTCCAATTTATAGCACCGATATCATGGTGAGTCTTGTATCCATTTTCGGCAAGCGTGCGTAAGACCTCTACTGCGGCCACAACGCCCAAGATGCCATCGTATCTACCACCTCGAGGCTGTGTGTCCAAATGGCTGCCCATCGCAATCATAGGCGTGGGATCTGAAGCCGACCCTCTTTGGCGCGCAAACATATTTCCCAGTTGGTCCACTGTGACCGCACATCCCAGCTTCTTCGTCTCCTCTGCAAACCACCGTCGAGCCTGCGCATCGTCATCCGACAAGGACAGCCGAGACATGCCTGTCTGCGTAGGGCCACTGCCAGGAAGGCGGTAATCAGTCAACCTCATTTAATCGAGCGGGAAGCCGGTTTCTTCACAAACCTTCCATAGCGATGAGCCGAACCCCATTGACAAGTGTGGTGAATCGTCTCCTCCAGTCTGCCAGCATTAATGCGGAGCGGTAATACCGCGCTTGAGGCCGAATACAAGCGATTGGCTTGCAAGGGGATTGATACCGCCCGTCTCATTGCCATTCTCATAGTATAATCAAGATTGTGAAATAGACCTCAGTGAGATGTTGCTTGAGACAGTAGCAACCAACTGCTGATGCGGAGTCAAATCTAATGTGGAGAACGTCTCCATAGATTCTCAGTCAAGATGCCCAGCTGATCTTCAGACGATAGGTCCAGAAAATAGTGATGGACGCAAAGTGCAACAAGCGAGGGGTTTGAAGTTCGCTTTGCCTAACTGTACCCCTGTCAGAGTTCATATGCATGGTAGGTTTTCGGCGGCATACTTTAGTTTCTAACTTATATTTTAATACACTATTTCATAGTGATGAAAAGTTTTAAAATTAAGCTTCTTGTTTTATGTGTGCTTGACAGTCATAAATTATAAATTTATCAATAGTATTATTTAATTTGCACTATGGGCTAATTTTAATAATAACGTATATGCCCGCTTTGGACACTTGGAGCAGTGGTGATTAACCGTACTTTATTCTAGCAGCCCTAGTCAGTTGAGACAAACCCTCGTTGGACAAGATGATTGAAAATGACCACCCCGCTCTTCTAGATACAATCAAAGGAATAAAGCGCCAGTAAAGTAATATCGTAAATGCATAGATCGTATATGGTAATACAGTCCTTGTGTTGAAGTTCACATAGTCTAACGAAATCAGAGTGCGAACTCTAGCATCAAGCAATTGAGAGAGCTAATCCCATTCAGCTCTTTTGCGGATATATTGCGCGTAGACTCTATATGTTTCGCCGTCCGTCTCATCTTGCACCTGGAACATGTAAGCTTCTGTGTCAGAGGCGAAATTTTGGAACCTATACATAACATAAAGTCGTGCTGCTAGTGGTTTCATCGATGGAGCCTCTGCTCCACGTGGCATCAGATGCTGAGATAATTGAGTTGCAAGTCAGCAAGTGGGCGTGAATTTACCCACGATCTTGCAAATAATACACCGTGTCAGGGGACACATAGTAGGGTTTCTTGAATGCACCGTCAGGCACCGGAGGCAAGTTTTCCGGGGTCGGTGGTTGCGCTGGTCTACGGCGAGGCATTCTCGATTTATTTTGGGTTGTAGCTGTCCGAGTTTCTAATATTACTGTGGAGGTGGGGGAACCGGAAGGTATAACGCGGAGGGACCGCGCTTTAGCCTAGGATACATGCACCTCAAAAACGGGGCAGGCGCCATCTTGCATTCTAACATCGTCATCATCTTTCACCAAACTCCTGCATATTGACACGCGCCTTTGACCATCCAAGTCCGTATGCAAACTGCAATGCCCGACAGGCAACACAAAAAGAACATATTCAGCTACGCAGATTTCAATCTCGCATCCCTTCTTCGCCTAGCCAAACAGTTGCGACGCCAATCATGCTCTTGTGATGAGTCCCAGCGCCCCATGGCTGGCGCCATGAATTGGGCCATTCTCCTACAATTCGATGACGGCACTGAATGGGTTTTTCGCTCCATGATAACCAAGTATGCCGTAAAGAGCAGTACTGCCCAGCACCTTCTAGCGAGCGAAGCAGCGACCCTGAAATATGTCCGTCAAAATACAGATATCCCTGTTCCACAGGTATTTTCGTATTGGTATATAGAACGGTCTTATTCTAGTCATATGATCCGATTGAGTGCTAACAGCGGCGAAGTACAACTTCCCACAACGAAATCGGTATCCCCTATATCCTTATGGGTAGGGCTACCGGTCATTCACTCTCAAGATACGACTGGAAATCACTTGGACATCCCGACCGTCCAAGCTCTCGAGGACAGGCACGATCGTTAAAGCCGAGCGAGAAACGAAAAGTTATGGACCAGCTTGGAAGATATGCCAGCCAGCTATCCCAGCTACGGTTCAACAAAATCGGCTCCCTCTTTGAACAAGGTGATGGTGCCTTCGTCATAGGAGAGTGCTTATCTCCTCCTTTCGTTCTTCAGAGCCACGAGGATCTTGAAAGTGTCTCTCGGGGCCCTTTTCACCAAGAGCGAGACTACTATTCATCACTTGTATCTACACTCCTTGCACATAGTGAGGAACTAGAGATGGAGCATCACATTCTCCTCGCTCCTGTGCCTTGCCCCGAAGAATACTCGGATTTTGCTACATATTATTCTGCTCAACAGCGCTGGAACGACTACGCCGCCATTGGTTGCAAAGCAGATTCAAGTCAAAACCGCCTACAATACAGCATCACTAGCATGTTCATTCGCGACCATGTGATTCCTCTTTTGACTGAGCAAAATGAGCACCAAATCTCGGGCTTTCCGCTTCGTCATAATGACCTTAGCACGCAGAACATTTTTGTCGACGACAACTTGAATATTACCTGCATCTTGGACTGGGCGTTGGCTTCAACTATTCCCTTCGCCGAATTACTCGCGACTCCAGGTTTGCCGCATCCGAGAGACTTGTTGACAGACTCTTCATTGGTCAGCGCCTATCGGAGTGCCTTTGAAGAAGGACACTTCGCATTGCAGGGTATCCAGCTTTCCCCCAAATATTGGAAGCTTGGTGATATCTCATCGCGGTTAATGCGCTTGGTGAATCTCGATGCTGTACAGGACTTTCATCATCTAGATGCATTACACCGACTAGTCTTCAGCGACAGTGATAATATCAGTCTTCCAACCCTACTATACCGAATATCTACCTATCCTGAAGCCAAATCATTGGAACATGCGCTAGCAGCTGATGACAAGCCCGAAAGTGAAGTGGAACAGCAGGAGCGAGATTACTTTGACGCAGTCGGGCCAGAACGACTCGCACTAGCCCGATACATATCATTCATATCAACGGTCAAAACTAGTCTAACAGATTCCGTTCTGCCGGTTCGTAAACGAGGATGCAAAAATGCCCCGATTGGGCCAGAAATGAGAGGCGCACTAGCATACAACATCGAGCCAGATATCATTGCAGAGTCTAAATCACTCTTTGTTGCTGATAGGCGGCTGTGGCAGTGGATAGACCATATGAACAAGTTTCCAACTGCAAAATTTGCCTCGCCCAAACAGGTCAAGAGGCAACTCCCACCTCAGGTAACGGTGGCCCAGTCAACTCAGAAGCGGGAAGCACCGGAGATCGTGTCGCAGGAGTCTAGTATGCCTTCGCCTAAGAAAGCGAGAAGGTGAAGGCGGCCATTCGATGTTCAGTTATCCCCTTGTACTATTCAAAGTGATTCAATGACACGTTATTGAGAAGCGCCTACTAGGTACGCCAGATATTCTACCGACCGCTGACAGCAAGACGCATCTGGTAGAAAGCTAATCTTACAGCTGTAGCCAAAGACACCTTGGTTAAAAGTTCGATTTGCATTGTAAAGGCGTTCTTCGGGTGTTTATCAGCAGATTGCTATGACTCTAACTATGTTCAAGAGTCTAGTTGCCCCATTATTTGGAAAGTAAAATCTTGGCGATGATACCCCAGGAGATTGAAAAATATCCGCACCATGCATCTGCGTAGTAGAATTTAGGCTGTCGAGACCAAACCTATGTAGCAACCTCCTTAATAGTTTCACGCTTTCTTGTTCGCTGCTAGTCTCGAGTTATCGAGATATGGTTTGAGACCTGCCTATAATTCTTGGGGCGTTATCCTAATTCGTGTCTAGAAAGTTTCCTGCTGCGTTTGGCCAAAAAAAAAAATTGTTCTTGGTCGTAAACAGTATATTACTCGGCATTTGACGTATAAGTACTGTTGGGCAACTTGCATAGCTGTTGAAGCTTTTGTTCTATTCAAGGCAAATGGGACAGTATTATCATTCAAATCAATTCATACAATAATGGTTATATGAGAGACGTTGTGGGCATCCTATATGTTTTCGCATAAATATCATCTCACATTCCAAGTCAAGCATCCCGCGTTGTAAATGGTCTTGAATGGGGAAAATAAACGTCGATGACATATTTTGAAAGAAAATGTGAAGGTCGCCAAAGGCAGAGCAAGCATCGTGCAGCATCTCGCCTCATTCGATTAGCAGGCAAGCAGGGTGCTACAAAAGACACTGCTCAACGCAGCTTCTAGATCCCAGACTCCAAGACCCCCGAAGCAATCAATGCCTGTCCAGAATAGTATAATATCCAAACTAGAGGCTGCATCCAGCCTCGATGCCATGATGTAGGCGGCAAGAGAAACCTGTCAGCCGACAAGATGCTGTCTGACGCAGCAAACATGACAGCCCCCAAGACAATGGCGCTGTTGGCCATGCGTAGTGCTAGTAGCACCATGGCGAGAATGGCTCCAGAATAACCAAACACCGGCAGACGCAATCGCGCGCCGACGCGCGGCATTAAGAGGACGAGCATGAGTGGAGCCAAGACGAGCATCGCCAGGGCCGAGGTGGAGCGCAGACGGTCATCCAGCACATCGACCGTGCCGTTCTTCAAGAAGAGAAGCACGTAGAAGAGATGGGCCACCAGAAAGCTTAGCAGCCCGGCGAGAAAGGCCGTGTCGCCATCGTCGTAGGCCAGGAACGCATCTCCGACGGCTCCACACGCCAGGGCGTTCGTCAGCTCTGGAGGGCCGTCACGCAGAGCTGTGGCGACTGAGAGCAATGCGGTAGCTGTGGTTTTTGCAATCGTGCGCCCATGACTCGGTGGTGCGCCAACTTGCAATCCATATAGCACGGCAGCACCAATAGAGGCGCTCGAGATGACGATATCCAGGGGCTCCCTGCCAAAGATGAAACTGGAGATTAGAGACATGATGAAAGAGAAGATGATGACGAGGCGGTGATACCTGCGTTACATTGTAGAAAATGCCGCTTCTCGCCGCAGTCTAGTATGTGGTTCAGTTGAAAAGCCTTGTTTCGTAGATGGAGCAGTCTATCTGGAAACGGCGAAGGGCGGTTTTTTCTTCTTCTTCTTCTTTTTTTTTTCTTTTTCTTTTTAGCCCCTCTACAATGACGTCCGCACCCTCCAATGCGCTCAACGTTATAATTACCGAGGCTCTCCGAGCATTTCTCCAAAAAAAAAAGTCAACTACGATCCATAGTGGCAAGCCGCCCGCAAGCGGAAATTTTCTAAAGCATGCCGACGGAGAAAGTATAAATGGAATCAGGGTCAGCATAAATTATAAAGAGCTTACATGTAATTACTATTATCTAGATTACAAATAGCAAAGTCACCCATTCATTTTCTTTGCATTGACAACTGCACCATCTATTGAAAGTTGACCTGGAAGCGTCAAGTCGCGAAATCACGATGCCCACCTTTACCGTGTTCAAGGGATCCAAAGATGGAAACCCCAAGAAGAGCACAACTACCAAGCCCGATGAGCTCAGCCACGACCAAGTCTTCGTAAAAGTTACGGCATCAGGGGTTTGCGGCACAGATCTCCACAGCGTGAGTGCATGGCAAAGACGCGACTGTTCGTTGTTCGTGGGGGGTTTCGTGTTCCAGATAAGCTGACAGAGGTCTTCGGACAAAACAGAGGCACGATGATATGGTTCTAGGCCACGAGGGCGTAGGCATTGTGGAAGCGACCGGCCCCGACGTCAAGTACCTCAAGAAGGGCGACCGAGTTGGATGGGGCTTCCTGACGGATGCCTGCGGACACTGCATTCAGTGCCTCCAAGGCGACGACATTTATTGCCCAGAGCGAAAGATTTACAGCCGAGCCAACTTCGACCAGGGGAGTTTTGCCTCTCATGCCGTCTGGCGCGAGGCTTTCCTGCACCCGATTCCCGACCAGATGAGCGATCAAGACGCCGCACCGCTCCAGTGCGGCGGAGCGACCGTTTACGAGGCTCTCAACGATGTTGGCCCCAATGAGACGGTGGGCATCCTTGGTGTTGGCGGGCTCGGACACGTCGCGATCCAGTTTGCCAACAAGCTCGGGTGCCGCGTTGTCGTGCTCTCTGGGTCCGACCGGAAGAAGGGCGATGCCGAGAAACTCGGTGCACACAAGTTCATCGTGACAAGCTCAGGCGACGTCAAGGAGCAGATGGGGGATTGGCGCATCTCGCGCCTCTTGGTGACTACCTCTGCGCAGCCGGACTGGGCGACAATTCTGCCCCTCATGGGGACGCGATCACGCATCTTCCCTCTGACCTCCTCGACGGACAATTTGGTCATTCCTCACCTGCCACTGTTGTCAAAGGGGATTTCCATAGTCGGGTCTTTGGTGTCCTCACGAGCGATGCACCGCCTGATGCTGGATTTTGCAGCTTTGCATGACATTAGGCCAGTGGTTGAGACGTTTCCCATGACAGAAGAGGGCATTGCGGAGGCCATGAAAAGACTGGACTCGGGCAAGGTTCATTACAGGGCGGTACTGCTCCCAGAATCGGAATAAATGGGGGGGGGGGGGGGGTAGTATGTATCTAGTCAATCATGGTAGAGGGCTTGCATTGAAGCAAAGGAACAAGGTATATAATTCCAGGCATCATTTCGCCAAATATAATGGATATTTTGGAAGCAACATTGGCCGTTGGGTGCGACGAAAATTCTGGGAATGTGGGCGGTGAAGCGGGTTCTTATGATGAGGGGCGTCAGCTGTGCTACCGATCACTAAATTTAGGTTGTAAAAAACAGCTTCAAGGCTCAGTAGTAGGGATCAATGTCAGAATATGGATACAAGCGGATAATCGACCCAAAGTCGAGTAGCAAACTCTCTCAAGTCTTCACCGCGCATACCTATACTGTTTTGGCTGCCAGTTATTACCTATTCATTAGCCAGTTGTACTGGGGATATTTACCAAGGAATATACCATCACGAAGCATTTTAGCTACTTCTATTCCCACTCAGCCTATTCGGCAGTTCATCGCGAGACGGGAACCAATGCTTAGCCAGCGGCAGAATATCCGGTGGCGTCAGCCCCTTTGCGGGGGAATGAAATCAAGCTTATTCGCCCTGTCTGATTGTGCGAGAGTAGAAGACATATAAAAGAGCAGCCAAATATGTACATATATATATATATATATATAAACCAGTTCACCGCCTGACATCAAAAATACATACATATGTCAGCTATACCCCATGCGCGGTAGGGCTAGCAAAGTTAAAAACCCACACGAGCGTGGACAGGTTCTTCTTCAACAAAGACGAGGCAAATCACACAATATTACCCTTACCCTGTCTTGGGCAACAAACCCTGATCTGATCTAATCTAGGTTCAGGATCCTTCTCTAGAACAAGCTTCTACAGGGCCTGAAGGGGGGAAAGTGTGCTCACAGCAATCTCTGCAGGCTCCCCAATGACGCAGCTCATTGGCGAAATTGTTTATTCGGTGGAGAGACAGTTGAGCACGCAATCACTTAGTGCAACGGCCAAGTCCGTGCCTTGCAAATATCATCACATCACACAATAAACAAACTATCTCATAGTGGTCGAATGTGATTTTTCTTTGTTCTAGGGCAAAATTCGCCTCTTGACGTTTTATCGTCATTGCATATATACCCATGGCCTATCAGTTTTGGAGGGTCTGATGGGGGGACCTGCGTCGTAAGTGTTGTGTCTGTCGCGTTGTGACCCAGTCTTTCATTCCTTTTCACCTTCCATTGTGCTTCCATGGAGTCGTAGCAGCACTTTGAGGTCACATCGAGCGATCAGTCAAACCTCGCAGGAGAGCTCGCGACGTTGAAGACTGGACGAAACCTTGAATACGACGACACCCTTCCCATTCATCTCACCATCGTTCCCCAGTCAGTCACTACAGTCACGTCGTGGCTTCACCGGTGTCCTCTGGCAAGATGGGCTACTTCCCCGGTTCCAACGAGGAGGACAACTTTCGCAAAAATGTCCAAGATGACACGCTGGCGACCGCGCCGACGGACGATCTCGAGGGCTCAACCCACGTCGTCCAGGACCGCCTCAAGCGATCCCTCTCGGCGCGCCAGGTCCAGATGATTGCCATTGGGGGCACTATCGGAACGGGCCTCTTTCTGGGCACGGGCAAGTCGCTGGCTACCGGCGGTCCTGCGTCTATGCTCATTTGCTACGCCATCGTCGGAGTCATTGTCTTCATCACCATGCTGAGTCTGGGTGAAATGGCTGCATTTTTGCCAGTAGCTGGCAGTTTCTGCACGTTTGCGGGGTACGTAGTATCATCTATCATGAATGCCGTGCGTCCTTTTGGGGATCTGTTTAGTGTGACTGGTTACCCATATACCGCAAGATTGCAATTGCTGACACGGGAACTTCTCACAGGCGGTTTGTTGATGACGCCTTCGGCTTTGCCTTGACGTGGAACTACTGGTTTAACGATGCAGTATCTACTGGTTCCGATTTAGTGGCTTTGCAGCTTGTTTTGCAATACTGGACTGATAACTTCCCTGGATGGGCACTCAGCCTGATTTTCTGGTTCGTCTTGATTGCCGCCAACATCATCACAGTGCGCGCATACGGCGAGGTAGGCCAAATTCCTCTTGACAATATCGACAGCCAAAATACTCATCCCAATCTCTGCAGCTGGAATACTGGCTTAGTCTCCTCAAAGTCATCACCATTGTGGTAAGTACTCTGCTCAGACATTCAATCTTCCCATCCCCACTAACCAAATAAAAGGTTTTCATTGTCATGGGCATTGTCGTCAACGCTGGAGGTAATGCTACTGGTCATTACATTGGTGGTGAAAACTGGCATATACCCGGCGCTCCATTTGTCGATGGCATCGGAGGTTTTGCGTCTGTGTTTGTCACAGCCTCTTTTGCATGTCAGTCATCCACCTCGCGTTGCCCAATCCCAGTGTGATCGGAGTGCTAACACCAGGACCCAGATGGCGGCACTGAATCCATTGCTATTACCGCTGGCGAAACAAAGAACCCTACCAAGACGATGCCCAAGGTTGTCAAGAACGTTTTCTGGCGAATTCTTCTCTTCTAGTACGTTCTTGCGCATGCCAAATTTGCCGTCGCCGTTCATATCGGATGCTAATCACCTAGCAGTATCCTCTCTATTCTTCTCATTGGCCTCAATGTCCCATATAATTATCCCAACCTGAATAGCAAGGACACTCACACTTCGCCATTCACCATTGTATTCCAGATGACTGGCACCAAGGCTGCCGGAAGTGTCATTAATGCCGTTATTTTGACCAGTGTGCTCTCTGCGGGTAATCATGCCTTGTTTGCCGGTACGAGGCTGATGTACACACTGGCCATGGAAGGTCATGCTCCCAGATTTATGGGTAAATTGAATAGGCATCAAGTACCTTGGGTAGCTGTTCTCTTCACCGGATTCATTTCTGGGCTCTGCTTTGGCTCTAGCTTCATTGGTGCTGGTCAGTTGTGGACCTGGCTACAAAAGTTAGTTAACCCCTTGTTGTTATGGTGTTTTTTTGTCCCCTTCGCATCATGGCTTGTTTCTAACATCTGCACTAGCATTGTTGGCGTTTCCAACCAGCTCAGCTGGATAGCTATAGGAGTCACCTCAATTCGATTTCGCTCCGCGCTTGCCCGTCAAGGAAAAACGCATCTATTGCCTTTCAAGAATTGGACTTATCCCGTGGGCCCATGGCTGGCGGTCCTTCTCAACTCATTTTTGGTGCTGATTCAAGGATGGAGTTGCTTCAGCCCAAGTTTTGATGGCGTTAGTTTCGTCAGTTTCTATATTGAGCTGCCTATCATGCTCGTCATGTTCGTCGCTTGGAAGCTGATCAAGAGAACCAAATTTGTCCGCCTGGAAGAGATGGATCTGGAGACAGATGTTCATACAGCTGAAGAGACAGTCATGGAGGAAAAGGGCTGGGCTTCAAAGGCCAAGTCTGTGCTTACTTGGTTGTTTTAAAAATTTCAGGTCTATAGATTTATTGTGTAGCGAGCATTCTGAGAGGATATTTAAACCATTGATAACCAGTTAACAGAAGGTGATAGAAACGCCTAAGTTTAATTTGACCTAAAAAATCTTGTTGCACCTCAGTCCCTTTGACGCCACATGTCTATAATTAGTTGTCGCTGTTGCTACCCTCTATAAAGAAATCAGGCAGATTCTAAACAGCCAAATTTAGTCAATGGTTCCTAATTGTTTGGCCCTTTTTTTTTTGTAACAAGGGAGTGAATTCCTATGTCTAATCTCTGCGATCCACCCCTTTTGCACGGAGCGATATTCCATAATATGTCTGGTGTTGCTTTATGTACACCTCGTCCCCCCTACCTGAGGCTTTTGAGTCCGACAGAAAGCCACGTCCTTGGAGCTGAGGGCAACGCCACGCTTTGTTCATAACGTATAATGTGAAAGACTAGAAATCAGACGTAGACTAAGCATGTGCACTTATGCTAGGCAATTTTGAGCTGCACCAGAGAATGTCCAGGAATGGTTAAGACAGATAGCGGCTAAGCTATCGCGCGTCAAATACGACTCGTAGAGCAGTGCCAAGGCGAACGCGGAGTCAGCTTTAAACTTGAAAAAAGTAAACAATGTTTTCACTCTCAATCAATAAACTGTTCCTGCCAAGGCCGCTAGCAGTGGCTGGCCAAAGCTGATCTAGGTAAACGCCAGTAGGTAAATCCCAAAACTGTTATAGTCCGTGGAGTCTCTCCTGCAGCAAGAAGCCCAGGGTCACATTTACCAACATTCTTGGCTTTACAAGCTCATTCATTCATTCATTCGTTTCTTTTCTTTTTCTAGTGGGGGAGAGATTGGGAGGTTTGGCGGGCGGCGGTCTGGGCAATGGCTGATCAGAGACGACTAAGCTGCAGTATGGCAGTTGATTCAACCCGGAACGGGATGCTACCACGGGCGGGACCATCGGTGCCGTAAGATCTGCAGTTATGAGAGTTATACACATGGCTGGAACCTGATACAGGAGTCTCAGGCATCAGCGATGATAAAGCCGCAGCAAACCAGACAATTGCAAGCATACCTCTACAAGTATCCCAGGCAAAAGGCTTCAGGCCTATTAGATGAAAAAGAGATATCTTGCGACGGTAGGAAGACCTTTCTCTTCGCCTGCATGTAAAGCCACCGGATGTCGCTCAGACGCAGCCGTCAAAAACGACTATAGACAGCCTCAGTGGCTTGCTTTTGACAACTTTTCCCCCTCATCAAGTGACTGGCTAGCAGAAGAAGCAAGAATTTAAGATTGAAGCTACTGCTTGGTTCCTGAGCTAAAAACGCCTGCCATTCTGGATCGCCCTGTCTCATCCACGACTTCCTTGCTGTTGACCCCATATGTCGGACTTATGTACTGGACTATGGTTTTAAGGCGTTCTTTTTTTTTTTATCACAGGAGTCGTGATTTAGTAGAAATATGTATATGATCTGTCATGAGTGTTAAATTTTTTTTTTTTGGGAGAATTGCTTCTTCTGATGCGGTGTGGCTACTCGAGCGCTCTATGTAGTATCAATTCTCAAGATGCTACGCTGCTTGCTTCATGCCGTATGCTTCGTGGCTTCTTGGTCCTACGACCAGCCGATATCAGCAGAGATAAGAGGTATCACAAAAAAGTATAAGTAGCAACTTGTCTGCCTTTCAGAATCGTTTGCTCTTCATCAGCTCTAGTATCAGCAAGCTTCTCATCAATTCTAACAATCCCACCCTAGTCATTCACTTACATCGCGTTTAGCGCATCAGGCACTCGCTTTTTCTATTCAACATGAAGTTCTTTGCTATTGCCGCATTCTTTCTGGCCGGTGCTATGGCTGTGCCCACCACCTACCCCGCTCCCTCTTCTGGGGGCAACGGTGGTGGTAACGGCGGTGGTAACGGCAGCGGCAATGGTGGTAACCCTCCCTCCAACGGTGGTGGCCATGGTGATGGTGGCCACGGGGGCGGCCACGGCGGTCATGAAGACAGCGATATTTGCCCCAGGGGACTCTACTCCATGCCCCAGTGCTGTGCGACGGACATGCTTGGCCTTGCGGATCTTAACTGTCTTACTCGTAAGTGATACGTGGACTTGACTATAAGCGCAAGAAGATATTGACGGTACTCCTCAGCGAGAAAAGCCCCCACCAGCCACGACAGCTTCAAGAAGATCTGCGCCAAGGAAGGACAGCAGGCTAAGTGCTGTGCTATCCCTGTTGTGCGTTTTATAACAATTCCCGGTCTCCACTGTTTTTGCATACTGATACTATTTCAGGCCGGCCAAGCTCTACTCTGCGTTAACCCCATCAAGGCCTAAGACATTTGCTATCTTGAACCTCACTACAAGACTCAAGCCTTTACCTTATCATGGATGTTCTATCTATATAGCATAAAACTATTTAACGCACGGAGGACCTGGACGACACGGTTATAGCATGTATTATTCTTCAAGTTGGCATTTTTTATGGAGATGTATTATTAGCTTGCATACAGCAGATACGAATACTATGTTATGTTTCTCTGGCAAAATTAGCCACCCACAATTTGTATTGGAAAATATGGAGGGGTTTTCTGCCTTACATCGATGACGCTCACCAAAAGCTAAATATGTATGCGACTAAATGAACAGTACTATGATAGAATGTGGTAACTGAATTATGTTCTGATAACGACATCTACGGGAGTCTCGGGGTCACTCAAAATCCTTGTAGAATGAACCTCAGACTGGGGTCTAGATCTAAGGCCCGCTAGCAAAAATAACCTCAAAACTAGTTCCCAATGCTTCGGTAACTTCGGCGCATGCACATATTCCATGTCGTAAAGCGCCCATCAATTATTCCTGATGATCGAATGAATTTTGTGTAGTACATCAGGGATCGCGATAGTACCATTCATCTGTCCCTCTAGCTGTGAATAGGCATGGTGCATTTTTTCTTTCTTTCGCGATACTTTATTTCTTCCATGACAAGAACCTTTACTGCAACTTATTTGGTACTATCTCTACCTAATTCAAGTAGGGTTTCCCGACAAACCGAACTGTCCCCGGCCCCTTGTATAGACCATTAACTGCTGCAGCTGTGAGGGTAAACATTATCCATTAGCTACCTTTGTTCGTTTGAATGCATTTTTTCAACCATAGCCAATGTGCTTGAGTGAATATCACGTTTCAATGGGCCTACTTTGGTGCTGGACACTTACAACCTGATTCGCGACTTTCTCTACACTGGCGTCAGCTGCAGCAACTCATGCGGAAGCTGTTACCTTCCGAGCTATGAACTAATTACCGGATGAGCTGCCATCATGACTCCGGTGAAAGAGGCTGTGCAAAAGTTCCGCTTACTACTCCCCAGTGACATCTTCCTGTCAGCTAGACGAAGGGCATGTGGCCTTGTGGTTGGTGGGACTGCGATAGATTTACCAGGACACTAACGATGACTATTGGACTTAAATTTGTATTACTTATAGTTGCGTAGTCTCAATGATTGTGGATGTTTCGGAAAACGGCGTAAACAGCGTCAGCCGGGTTATTCTGCGTATCCAAGGCTGGAAATTGAGCCAGAGAGTCCAGGGCATGGCTAAGGTGCAAGCTTCGGGAAGCAGAATACACATGACGTTGCCTCGAACTTCCTTCCCCATCCATCAATGCCAGGAACTGAATCATTTTGTATTCATTTAATTTAATTATATTTTAGTCATTATGTCTTCTCAATAATTGCGCGCGTTCTGTTGGACTAGAACGCACCCAATAACCGTATTATATCGGAATATCCATTTCCATTAGCCAGATTTGGTGCCGTTCGTATGGACAGTTCTGAAGTTCTCCTCAACCTCAGTTCCATCCGACATTGTCAATCTGCTAATATGTCTCATTAATCCTTCGTCTCCCTCCTTGTGAACTGCTTGGCCTTTGCCAATGACTTGCAAGCTGTCCCTCAACACAAACTCGTAATACGCTGTAGCGAAGAGAGTCGCCGGTATGTTGACAAGTATTGCTATTGGTGTATAGCCCATGTAGTTGAAAGCCTCTCGACCGTAAAATATGGCTGCCACAATTCTTGTGCCTAAGTCTCGAGCGAGATTGGTGCTAATGGTTATATCTGCAAAACCCCAGACCACGGCGCCGTAGCCAATACCAATGGTCATAGGAACAGTGGTAGGAGATACGAAAGGATTGGCAGGGTCGATACAAGCCCAAATGATGGTAGCAATGAAGCAGTCAACGAAAAACTCGTTGAGGAACACATACCCAAGATTTGTTTGATCTGGGTTCGGGTACGAGCATAGAATGCTGGCCGGGGCACCATTGGCCACAAGTGGTTTACCCTCGGCGATGAAGGCAGCCTTCATCTCCTGGATCTGCGTCCAGTATATACCCATTACCACCAAACCGGCAATGAAAGACCCAAATATTTGACTGAATATATAGTAAGGCACTTTTCGAAGAGGGAAGCCTTGCCAGACACACAGCGCGATGGTGATAGCTGGGTTGAAATGGCCACCGGATGTCGGGCCACAAACGATGATAGCGAAGGCAATGCCAAGTGCGAATGACCAACCAATCTGGAAGATGCTACCAAACGCAGCTGCTCCGAGTGGCGAGCTGGCATTCAGAGTGAACGACGCAATAGAAGCGACGCCGGGAAACACATATAAAAACACCCCGGTTGCCTCTGCGAGGCATTCTCGCAGCCAACGAGGGCGGGCATGTTCAAAGTCGAGTCTGCGCTGTGACACGCGTCTTGGTGCTACAACGTTTCTCGATATGTGCCGCTGCACGGCTTCCGTGACTCCAATTTCTACTATAAACAAATATTAGAACTTCCTCTGTCTGTAACTTCAATATGCCGACGACCCGTTTGCTGTTGTAGAAAGGATTCTGACTTACAGTCATGGGTGCGAAGTCTATTCACTGGAGAGGACGTCATGTCGCCGATCCGGAGCTCAGTTTCATGCAAGTCGGGAGGCATAACAGGAGAGTCTTGGGGTCTTGGATTTAGAGATAAGCTGGCAAGATTTTCAGACGATCAATGGACAAGACTATATGTATGTTTGTAACCCTAGGCAATAGATTGGCTACATACCCCAGATCTCCGCAGGGAAATAGCCAGATGAGGGGTTCGCCCGATCCGGGGTAAAAGTCCGCATCTCCGTACCTCGGCCAAATCTCTATTATTGCCTATATTCTTTCTCCAAGCTCAACGCCTCATTTGGGGGTATGTGTGGTGGTGAGACAACTGTTCCTCCGTGCCGTGCCTTACCCCAGAAAATGTGGCCGCCAGCGTCTCCACTTCCCCCGCATTCTCGGAAATAACCTCAAGATAGTTGGGTGGAGACGTGTCACCATGCTAGATCCAGCATGATGGCCGTGACTGTTGGTTGAGCTAGGAGGATGAAACAAGGGCCACGCACGCGTGTCGGTGAGAGGAGAGAGCTCTCTTCTCCCTGATCAGCTGATCCATCACCGTGCTGCCCTACTCAAATCACTCAGTTGGACGCCCATTATCCTAAAAACCCCCTTCCATCATCTTCTCCTGGAGCCGAATTGATGGCTGGTCTTGTTATGTCGTTGACTTATGCGAAACTTTTCCTCAGCCACCAAATGAGATAAGCAGCCATAGGTCAACGAACTATTCTTAAGTAGTTAGCACAGGAGGAAAATGGGTGTTTGCTAGGCAGCAAACAATAAGTTTGCGCGGGTGAGGCCGGCTTGCCCAGTCCTAGATCCTCGTTAACCCCCCACCGTGGAGTCTCCGTGGATGGTGGGGATTGGGCTTGTTTGACCAAAGCCTGGTCATCTTCAAGCCGCTGATAAGTCCTTCATGGATACACGCCTGTGTTTGTAATGATCACGTATGACGCTATAATTACAAATGCGTGATGGTCGCCCATCCAATACATTCTATCCTCGGTAGGCTGGTTTCAATGATTGCTTTGCGTGGTGATTCGTCAAATATTGATCTTGACGACCGAAAGCCACCTCGTGGTTGTGAAACTATCGATCGGTGGCTCCGGAATCCAAGGATTGTGCATTGACTGTCGAAACATACCGAGGACAAAAAAAAGTCCGGTTCTAAAGACCGGACATTCCGCTTGTCTCGCCACTTCAAACCATCCAAGGACCAAGACTTACCATACCATATCTTATGAACCGGGTGATTTGTCGGTAATTCTGAAATAGATAGCTCTGTTTGGCTGGGCACGGTTGACGGCGTTTTGCCCCCTTTCAGCGCAGCCTGTGCGGCAAGCTTTCGATTTTAGCAGTCATCTGCGATTGGTAGTTCCTTTTTTGAGTCGGAAGTTGGATTGTGTTATGGTTCAAAAGAATAAGTCATATTGGTTGCTGCCCTTTGCTTTGGAGTGTTGGATATGTCGGGGTTGACACAGATTCCACGAGCGATTTCTGGATTGGAGGACAACAGTTTAAATCGTCCATCTTAGGCGGTTTTCTACTGTGGCTGGGCTGAGACTGGTCGGTCAATCAGCCGATCGAGATCGTCAATCAAAATTGACGCTTGGAGGAACTCAACGTCGACATTGTCGATCCCAACTTACATCCTTCTAGAATCCCGGATAGTTACCATTCTAGGGATTTGCCAAGGCAGCAAGGCATGTGATTGTGAGGACGAGTAGTCTTGGCTAATGATGACAATCAAGCCACCACAAATTCTTTGAAGCATACAATTGCCACCAAGCGAAAAGCCACAGCTAGCAACTTTTGGCGCATTACGCGATGGCCATCATGAATTAAACAAGGTCATTATTCACCATCACACTTCAACGAGATTTATGATCGTAAATTGATTTCAATAGCAGCTGACCTTGAGTAAACTCGCGTTTAAGACTGACCTCCATACATAGATATGTCTTGACAGTGCGGTTAGCATCGCCAATTCACCACGGCAGCCAGTCAACGTAATCGTCACGCTGCTACTTCTGTGCTGAAAGAACTCGCTTCACATCCTCAGCCACGTTGAATTCATTTACCTTGAAGGCCTGCCTAGCAATAACATTGGAGAAAAGGCCTACCGCAATATCAGTGAATGCTCGAACAAGAGCAACAAAACCACCTACCAAGGAATTTCATGAAAGAGTACATTGCGAGTTCTTGAATGGTACCCATGCTACGCTTTGAGTTTTGCATTTTCTTAGCCGCTTCTAGAATATTTTTAACGTGCGGCTGGCGCAACGCGACGTACTGTTTAGCAGCTGCGGTGATGGCTTGCTTAGTGGCTGCCAGTTCAGAGCCTAGATCCGGCACTTTTTGCAGGTGATGAGACAGGAACAAGGCAAATGCCTCACAATCCTCCAAGGCCTGCGATGAGCCTTGGCCTGAGGTAGATGGAAGTGCATGTGCAGCATCTCCTAATAACACTACGCCATCCCGTTCCCAAGTGGGCAGCGGTGACGAGGTCCACGTCGGATACATGTTGCAGAAACTGACGGATTGAGTAACCCTTTGAACGACAGGGTCTTTCCACTGAGAATGCCGTTCTTGAAGCTGGCGAGCTACGTCTTTGGTGTCAAGAGTTTTCCAATCAGGGCAAGCCTTGATTTCGTAGGTCGACCACCACGCCAGAGACTCACCCGGATCGGAAACATAATAGGGTGAGTTGCGATGGTTGGCAGAGGGTGAACTATCGGAGAAAAAATAGCCAAAGAATCCGTTGCCGCTAAAAACAAAATTCATAGAACCCTTTTCGACGACATCTTTGACATCTGCGGAAGGAATAAAGCCTCCAATACCGACAAGACCTCTAAAGAGACAAGTCAGTTGGCTGACTTCAACACCCAGCATCATTCTCTCAAAGGTCACTCACTCGTAATGAGGAGGAAACGGATCCTCTTTAATCTCAGGAAACAGTGCTCTTCTTGTTATTGAACGGACGCCATCTGCTCCGATGATCAAATCGGCTTCTACCGACTCGGAGCCGTCAACAAAGCGAACGAGATTTCTTCCTTCCGCACTTGCAACGACCTCCAATACTCGCTTACGTACAATATGCTCGTCTGGGATACGTTTGCGCAGACATCTCCAGAGAGAATGACGACTTGTCGCGACCGAATGCATCCGTTCAGCTGGCCCAATATCTTTCCAGGTTTTAGGGCCATTGGGTTCCATGCGCATGAGCAGATTGCCATTCTTGTCTTTCAGGTTGGAGTGAGACACCACGTATCCCCCAAGCGTAACGTCTTGAAGCAGCTGTTGCTCCAGACGTTCCAGAACACGAAGGCCATTTGGTGCAATTCCCAATCCACCACCAACACGTAGGGTAGCTGAATGTGTGGAGCCATGCTCACGCTGCTCTGCAGTCACATCTGGATTGCTATCGTAAGCCTCGTAAATATAGATACCATGCCTTTCATCCGATGTAAATAGATCGGGAGCATGTTTTCGCAACTCTAAATAGGTGGCGCATCCAGTGATCCCGCCTCCAATAATAATAATTTTCATGTTGTGCAGCCGTCGTTGGTCACTGAATGTGTGTTACCTTGGTGAAAGACTACAGTAAGAGGAGATCTACACTGAGAGGCATGCAAGTCTATATGTATTTTGGCAGCTTCACGTGTTATTCCATGACCTGTCAGAGAACTCGAAGCTGCTCCTCCATTTTTACTTTGCTCTTACTGTTTTGCGCATAGCGATGTGTAATTTCTCAGACCACAAGTGTTCATTATGTCTGTTGCAAGCTGGAGCCTCGTTAGCTTTCAGGTAAACATTGAGAACGCTAGCCGAAGTAGTGAGTCTCAATCGCAAAGCTAACCAAATCTAGTCTGGCTCGATCTTAAAGGAGCGCGCGGTGTGGATGCTGCTAAATGATCTGCGTGCTCGATCTGAGTTCTCTCCAGTCGTGGATGAGATTTCTCATTATCAGACCGAGACGGATGATGCGATGGATGATGCATTACGCAAACCATCTGCGTGGCAGCTGAGTTAAGAATTATCCCGCACGCTTGATGGAAACCTCCAGAAATTCATCGCATATGTAAAGAACTTGCGGTTTTGGGGCAAAGTAAGATGACCCTAGAGACAGGTGGACTCAAAAGGGTGTATTCATTAAGAGCTCCCTAGGCTGGTAACGCGCATTTCATGACATAGATTTTGTTTCTCTTGTCATTTAGAATGGCTTAAAGAAGTTTCATCCAGGAATGACAGCGTCAACAAGCCTCTGAGAATCATGGTCAGGGACGTCGTAATGGAGAAGATGAACTGCCACATCGGCAAAGTATTCCCCGTTGCAGAGACGCGAAATGTCAGCAAGGCCACCATTCTGTTGTTTTCCCTCATAAAGCATCCGCCAGGCGCTTTGCCTTTGGTAACGGCACGGGCTCCATAAGCTAACTAATTTCAACTGCAAGGCCACCATGATGGATCCACGGTCAGGGGACTCTGAGGCTGACAATGCATTAATTAGCTCATTGGCAGTCAATATTGACTCCGCGTGCCGCCGAATACGGGCGTCGTACGTTGCTGCAGATGACGAGACAAGCAACAGAAGGCGCAAAATGACCACGTTGGCAGCGTCATATAGCGAAATAAGAGCAGCTTCAGGAATGCTCGTAAAAGGAATGAAGAAGGTTTCTGACTCATCACCCGCTGCGACTGTTGCCTCGTGGGTCCCGCTGTTTGAAATGTATGCCAGCCGCCACTCATGCAATTGTAGCACTGCGTCCTTTAGGAGCGTCTCAAGGTTTTGCATCTCCCCTTGAGGTGATATCCCACCTCTTGACAGTATTAATCGGTGGGCAACTGCCAGGCACTTTTGCATGGAAAAGAGAATGTCTACAAGCCTATCAAAAACCAGCTTCGGGTAAATCTCGAATGGAACTGTCATCCATTCTGGGGAGGCAAACCGATGCAGACTACTGTCAGCCATGGCAGCAAAAAACTAAAGGCTCAAGACCACTAGACTGTCAGTCGATAAATCAAGAAAATAAATAGGAGTGGTTTAGTAAAGACGCACCGTTTGCAGTCTCACATGGCTAAATAGTTGATGCAGAAACCCACTACGGCACTGCTCTGGACCCCCAGCTTCGAGCATCACAGCCACTCCTTTGACATGTTGTAGCCATGCCTTGTGACAGGTCCCGGCCAGAGTCTCGAAGTGAATGAGCATCACCACTGCGCAGACCACATCATCGGGAAAGGATTGGCTCGAGTGCGATAGCTGGCAGTGGAGGTCTCGTAGAGATAGCATGTACCAACGACAGGCTTCAGCCTTGATCGAAGCATCATTTGCCGAGACGCCATAGCTTAGCATCGAAGCTGCGCGAATAGAATGCCTCGCCGAGGTATATGTTGAACTGGCGGCCAGAGAAGGAAGCTCATGGAGCCATATCTTGGGCGGCGTGCCTTGGATTGGTGGTGGCTTCGTGGAGCCAAAGAAAGAATCTATGAAGTGAGAAACGAAGAGCTGGTCAAATGAGCTGCTGCGAGCTGGCTGAGGCCCTGGCAACTTCCATCCTGATCGAATTTGCAGAATCTGATGTGGCGATGAGGTTGATGAAGTAGGCAGCGAGCCAGGAAACACTGTGTGCACGAAAAATGCCTCCGTCCTCGCGCCGGGACACGCAACTCCAGACTTAATGCAACGAATGCATTCTGGGAGCAACTGGTCACACTACAATATCATCTTTCAGCATTTTTTTAGCATTTTGGCGCGCGCTGACATTAGGAGGGGACAAAAGACGGACGCTCCGTCCAGGTAGTTGCACCTTTACCTTGCGCTTACGGCAAATCGCGCACCCTCTGCTTTTACCAGGGACATTGACCATGCCTTCATAATGGAGAGAGTACTGGATGAAATCTAGACGTACTCTATAGGGTATTGTGCTATTGTCAAGAGATGGAAGTGAAGATCAATGTAGTAAATGCCCAGTCCGTTTGTTAGTGTCAACGGGAGGAAGGGATTTGGCCGCCCGTTATTCCGCGTCTTTCTTTCTTTCTTTGGCTTACGTAATTGTCGGTACCTCCCAGTGCTGACCTCTGAATGATGGTTACAGAACACACACAAATGTAATCAGCTTCCCCAGACTGGTCATTATTTACATGGAATTAATTTTGTCTTTTTGTTGGTAAAACGTCAATTTCACTTCTTTCGGCAAGGAACTTAGCGCAAATATATCGGTCAATCCTCATTAAACGATTTACTCTCCTGGCGCGCCTCTTGACCGACACTTGTGTGCAGGGTAGGTCGCTTCTCGCTATCAAGTGTTCCAACCCACTTTTCGAGCCTCACACGCCTCACTACAAGATCTGGCTGGCTCTCTGCCACGTCACTTGTGTGTTTGACGCGCTCGAACCGCAGTGGCCCAGGGCATCAGAGTGGATCACCGCCAGTTGGACGAAGTCATCTGAGTACGTAGATGCGTTCGTCTTTTTGGGCTGCAAACCCGTGTTCTCTTCGGCCTTCACCTCTACCTTCTTTGATCGCGCCAGAATCTCTCCTTTGAGGCATCTCACGCCGTCATCTCCTGCACTTCACGACACGCCAAACCACACCATGAGCGAAGACCTCATCTCGCTGATATTCCGGGATAAGAAGATCAAAGGTCGGGCCATCAGAGCGGCCGCCAAGCTCTTCACCAGTGCAACTCCCATTGTCAGGACCATCGAAGCTGGCCATGGCATCATCAAGATCGGGGAGACGCTTTCCAGGGCCCATGAATTTGCTGGTCGTGTCCACGAGTTTGCTCCCCGAGCCAACCAGATGGCCGATGGAATCAACAAGTTCATCCCCGCTATGCAAGTGATGGGCCGGTCTGTTTGCGACAGTGCCAGAGTCTTTGCATATTTCAGCATGATTGCGACTACCGTTCAGATCGGCGCCAACGTTGTTCAGACCTACCAAGGCATCCAGGCATTGCAGCTGATAGCGGCTAAGCTTCAGGACATATCTGTCAGCCTCGCTGCCCAGACAGCCCTCCTCGCCCAGAAGGAATTCCCCGACTATGTTCATAGCATGATCCGAGAGCGACTCACACAAACGTCGGAGGACCCAGCTCGGGATCACTGGTTCTTCCTCTATCATCCAGACGATGATTGGTATCCCAGATTCTTTCACATGATAGAGGAAAGGCCACTGGGCCCACGCTTTTGCGGCTATACCAATCAGATTGACTCAGTTTTCGTCTTCATGATTGCAGCAAGGCGAAAAATAACAGAAATGGAGTACAGAGCACGAAGGCGAGGCTTGCCCATGCGCCCCGTTCGACTCCATCTTCTTATCCCTGCGTACCAGCCGATCCTTATTGCCGAAGCACTCAAGGTCCCCGATGAGATCGGGGATTTTATTATTGAGGGCCGCATCAACAGCAATCGGGAATTTGTTTGGCTCAACTTGCCCCAGGACCAGAAGCATTACGTTTCCAACATTGGACAGTGGGTTCCTCCTAACCCAAGCTGGCTGGCTTGGGCAATGTCAAGAGTTGGCTTGGCCGAGAAACCACCGGTGCTGGGGGAACCTAGAATACTTGGAACGAGACAGAAATTACTTGAACATGATACGCTAGATATGCCTGGCGACATTGAAGATGACCAAAGTAGTACTTTAGTCAACCCATCAGTGTCTCCGTCGGAGGCAAGTCATCGCGGAGATGATGTTGAAAGCGACAAACGGCAGGCCACCCCTTTGCATCATCGCGAACGACGGCATCGAAGTCGACGGACACGAACTATCGAATAAGTGTTGAAGGCAAAACTCTTCAAAAAAGAAATAAACTGTTAAAATTGACACGAGCATCATCATCATCCTCCATTGGCGCATTCCAGGTGCTGGACACCTCGGCTTTTGCTTTTTCTTTCTTTCTTTCTTTCTTTCTTCTTTTTAGCTCCTGGAACTGGAAATTCATCCAAGATATACAATACGATTAGCACGGAGCATCTGTAGAATGCACATAGGAACATGGCTTCAGCTGAAACCCATTTACTCAATGGTGTTGCTCAATAACTACCTATCTTATCACAACTAGACTAGAGGGCAGCTAGCCTTGACGAATTTGATATTTAACGATACCGGTCATTCCTCTGGACGGCTAGGAAAGTTAAACTCCACAACTGTCGCACGTCACTTTCGGTTCCTCCACTTACCCCGGGAGGCGGTGGGAGTACGCCTAATGGCGAGAATTTGAAGCCTCCCAGTGTGCCATTATTGCTTGTGTTATTGCTGCCGCCACCATTATATGTCCAACTCCATACTTCGGATTCAATGTGTTCCATGTTGTCTCCAATAATATCCCAGAGCTGGTTGTAGGCGGCTTTCAAATTAGAATACACGGAGTGCTCATTGCAGAATTTGGGCCGTCGGCTTGCTTGCGCGTGGGTGACATTGGCTGTCTTGCAGCGTTCTAGCTGCTTCTCAAAACCCTTGGCCATGAGAGCCAGCTGCCAGCTCCATACTACGGTGCCATGATAAGCAGAATTGGTAAAATTTGCAATTAAAACGTCGTCATTGGACAAGGCTGGGTTGGCGACAACAAGACCGAGCGGCGTAGTCAGTCCAGCTGGGAACGGTCGGAGAACTGTGTTCGCGGAGGCATTGATGAACGTTGTAAGTTGTTCCTCGTCTGTCGCGTTTAACAAATAATGTCGAAAAGCTGTGTCTGTATGTGAAATTGGTATAATCTCAGGAGTGGTGGTGCTATTGATTGCCAGCCCGTAGTCGATAATGGTACCGTTAGAGGAGTACTTTGCTATCGCTTCCCCGTGTGTTGGGCCCTTGTAGAATGTGTTCTTTTTGACGAATTGCGTCAAACTGCTCGTAGCAGTCTTGGTACTGATATTGTGCTGGAAAAACCGTAGAGTATTGTCTTCCCAAACCTTACCTCGGCGCGAGGCTTCTGTGGCCCAAGCTCTTGTCACAGAGTTGTTGGGATAAACACCAGGCATGGCGGCCAAGGCGGAGATGGAATATAGCGCGGCAGGAACCAATGCGCAGTTCACATCAAAGGGAATTCGGGCATTGGCAATGCCATAAGTGGAATCGCGCCATTGACCTACAATCTGGTCTGGCTTAAGAGCAATTAAATTTTGCACAGTCTGGTTCTTCTCGAAAGCTGCAGTCAGATTCATAATCTTGCTGGCAGTGGCATAGCTCAAGTCGCCCCAGGTCAAGTTTTTGTTCTGGACGTCTACCGAGCCTGCTTGAGTGCTCAAGAGCGGTCTGATTCGTTTCGGAGAGGAACTAAAGTAACGGGACATAAGGATGGGAAGATAGTAGTCAGTGTCTATCATGGGATAGGTAAAGCCCGCGGCTGTAGAGGAAATATTGTTTTGGAGGTTTACAAATGTCGCATAGTCGCCAATGGTTTCCTCGTGGCATATAGATCCATCCGTTCTATTTACTCGCTCCAACGCAGCACCGATAACAGCCTCTATTGCAGAACCCTTTCCCGTGCTGAGAACAGGTTGAAGAAGAAGCGCAGCGAGCATGCTGTCACGGCCAAAGTAAGTCAGGAATCGCCATCCACCAGCAAGAAGCTTCTCGGTGTAGGAGAAAAAGGACAGCGACGTTACAGTTTCTTGTTGCTGGGTCGCTAGTGCCTGAGATTGGTTGTTGAGGATTTCCCTGGGCGTCAGCTGTTTAAGCTGAGGGTAATTGAAGGAGGCGGAGAAGTGATAAAAACCAGCGCCAAATTTGAGGCTGGAGTTGCCAACACTGATGCGGCTGTCATTGTTCCTCCATGGTACTATTCTAAATGTTGTAGTAGTTGTGTTATCTAGCCACAATCTGGAGATCTGGGCTCCCGTTTCGTTGAAACGGGTGATTTTGGTGGCATTTTGGATGATCGCATTGAGTGTACTTGGCCCCTCAGTGAAGTCGCGGATGTTCCTGATGCTACCCAGAATGGCGATAGAGAGTTCAGCCGAGTCATTAAAAGACAAAACACCTTCAACGCCCACAAAGGGATGTGTCGAGCTGTTTTTCGGGTCGTACACTGGGCCAAGGGGATTGCCAAGTGTCGAATTAAAAAGCTCGATCGCAAGGCTTCCATTCTGCCCGCTTTGAGGTTGAAAAAAGGTGCAGATGCCGCTATTCCCAGCTGGCCAAGCCACAATAAGCCTGGGACCAATAATCGAGAGATTACTGTCGGGCAATGGGCTGGTCACGACGGCTTGAGCATCGACGTTGCAGTCGGAATAAAAGTAGTTCTGGTATGGAGGGTCGCTCAGATGCTGCACCCTTGCCGCACACGCCGCTGAGGATCCGTTTGTGCTTGCAGCGACAGCCCCAACAAGTAGGGCAGACAGCGACAATGCAACGCTCCGGGGCGTATTTGTTGGTGCTAACAACTTCATAATTCTACTAAAGAAACATGCACTTAGTTTGAGAGAGTCGATTCAAGTCCGTCCATCAAACCTTCCAACACATCTTGTCCAATTTTATATGTTGATCTGCTGGATATTTCCCGACGGTATAGACGTCATCGTCTCTCACACGGTCATGAAAGCTCCTTCATCACTCTGGATCTCTGCCACGTGGGGTCATGGTCTGGGGTAATTGTGGGAATAGTATAACCCGGAGGGGGTGGAAAAGTCGGTCCTTTTTTGGTACTTCCCCATCACCGTTGTGGTGTTTCGGCATCTTTGTGGAGATTTAGACGTATTCTACCGGTTGGGGCGAAAGCCACAAACCAAAATCTACGTAATGGTTGGAGATATCTATCATCTTGCGAACCTGTTTTGTGAAGAACACATCGAATTGACGGCTCAGGCGGAAAATGCGCGGGACGGCGGGCAACCATTGTCAATCGACCTTTCGCAAATAATCGAGCAAACCATACAGAGTTTGCTCTGGCAGTGAACAATTGGAGCCGAACCCTGTTCATGGATTCTGGAGTTCACCCTTTTCAGCTCCCAGATGTAGATCCTTAGACAGATGTTTTCTGGACCTTGAGGCAAATCCTCTTCTGGCCCATGGGAGGTGCCGTTCATCACAATGACGATCATTGCTTTCTTAAGGTGAGCGTACGACATCATCATTTTGTTCGCTTTCAGCTTTGACCAGACGCGTCCCATGCGCCTTACCGTAACCATCCTTGGTAAAAGTGTGCAAAACAACGTCCAAAGCAAGTTAGTTAGGTTGTTCTCCAAATTACTGGGGTTTCCCCCACAATCTGACATGCCCCAGCCGGGACGCTCTGGTCCCATTAGGATGGGGATAAAGGGATACTTGTCGCCGGGTTGTGATATATCCCTTTAACGCGGCTAAGGCAGTAGACGGGTTACAGGACCTGTTGAACCCACGTAATCAATTGTGTGTATTCTTCTTGTTCCCCGCTCGCGGCCACTTTTTCTTGAGGCTTATTTTGGGAGTTCTATCTGTGCTATATCTATTTTAACTCTAGTCTAGTCATGTGACTTTCGTTCTACCAAAACCAGGCTTATTTTGCCTATACAAACTGCGCGACTATCCTATTGAGTGCGCGAAGGGAGCAGTGAAGTCACTACTAGGGATAATAGCCAATGAGGATTTGCAATAATTGAGATACTTTAATCTTCACTATTAGATAGTGGTAATAGTTGTGTTAATTAATGTATTGGTTAATTAATAGATTTTCCCGAATATAAGAATACAAGGATTGTATCAGGGGTTGAATAATAGGGTCAAAATATCGGGGCAACTACATCAATGTTCCCTTCGCGCACTCAATGGGATAGTAAACAGCTTTGTATATGCTAGCGGCGGTTTAACAACTCTTAAATTGCGCTTATCAGGATCGTGGAGTAGTTTTTGGTGATATACTCGCTGATCAAGTGACTTACTGGACCCCTTATAGAGTGCTTTCCCTTACCAAAAACAGGCCTCCCGCGCGTAGGTATATTTAATAGAATAAATCAATACCTTACTTAGCCTGTAAAGGTATCTAGGTTAGCAAGTTACAGCCACAGGGCCGTACAGTATTAAATTCATTGAACGGGAATAGCTTTAATAGTCAGGCTTTTAAGCCGACTAAAACTTGCTGCGGCTGTGATGTGTGCGATGTTGCAATTTGTACTAGTCCAAATTGCTAATACTTCTATTATAGCCCAATTTCTAAAGAGAAATAGGTATTTAGCTGGCTTAAAAATTCAATTGGTTACTATCCCTGCAAGTAACCCGTTTGCTCCCTTAGTCGCATTAAAGTGATTCATTACTCTTTGCTCAGTCGATCGGCAATCGCCTCTTCGGCCTGGTATTAACTAAAAAAAAATATTAATTAAACCTATCCTATATAGAGGGGTTGACTTGATCTAAATCGAGTTCCTCCAACTTGGAACCAGTTCATACGAGGGCGAAATCCCGTTTTCTTATCGATCACTAGCCCCTTTGGATAACTAGCAATTGTCAAGTATTTCTGCGTAGCCAATTGATACGGGGTTACACAATGCTTTCGAAGGTGAGGGCTACCTGGTCGACGCAACGCGGGGAGGGGAAACTAACAGAAGGTGTCTAGACCTGGGCAGCGGTGGCTTTGCCGCTTCTATCACAGCTCAGCGGTCTCGCCAGCGCGGCCAACGAGAATGACCGCATTTTCAAGTGCGTGGACAGACACAGAGGCCACTCAGGTGGTCACTCAGATCGCAATAATGTTTATGAAACTGAGTTCCCTGGGTTAACCTGGAATGATGCCGACTGGCTCCTCTCAACAACCACCCTGGAGCAAGGCCGCTTTCAGTCCAGAGGATCCATTGCAAATGGATATTTCGGAATCAATGTCGCCAGCGTTGGCCCATTCTTTGAGGAAGACACAGAAGCGGGTGATATTATTAGCGGCTGGCCACTGTTCTCAAGAAGACAGACATTTGCGACCATAGCCGGATTTTTTGACTCGCAGGTAAACACCAACGGAACCAACTTCCCATGGCTGTCGCAAAATGGTTATGATACTGCCATTAGTGGCATACCGCATTGGAGTGGTCTCATCCTAGACCTGGGAGACGGAGACTACTTGGACGCCACCGTGGACAACAAGACGCTCTCAGACTTTCGAACAACTTATGACTTCAAGGCGGGGGTTTTGAGCTGGTCCTACAAGTGGGCACCGACTGATCATAAGAAAGGGTCTTATGAAATCACATTCCGCCTATTTGTGAATAAGCTATACGTCAACCAGGCTGTGGTGGACATGTATATTGTACCGTCAGTGAGCTCCGAGGCATCCATTGTCAACGTTCTTGACGGATACTCCGCTGTCCGCACAGATTTTGTTGAGTCTGGTGTAGAAGATGGCGCCATCTTCTCGGCTGTCCGGCCAGTTGGCATTTCAAATGTCACAGCCTACGTATATGCTAATTTGACTGGTTCAGGTGGAGTAGACCTGTCTTGTCGAAGCATTGTCCAAAATAAGCCGTATGTGCATACAAACGATTCGTCTATTGCACAGTCAATCCCTGTGAGGTTCCAGGCTGGCAAAGCTGTTCATGTTAACAAATTTGTCGGAGCGGCATCTACAGATGCCTTCAAAGACCCCAAGCAAACTGCTAAGAAGGCGGTGGTCAACGCGTCGCACAAGGGCTATGACAAGTTGCTTCAATCACATGCTGCTGAGTGGGCAAGCGTAATGCCAGACGACTCGGTTGACCATTATACCCTTCCCAAAACTGGCAAGCTGCCATCGGACAATTATATTATCGACTCGGCCATCATCGCTGTCACTAATACTTACTATCTGGTACAAAACACAGTTGGCAAGAATGCTTTGAAAGAAGTTGGTAATGCTCCTGTGAATGTTGATAGCATTTCGGTTGGTGGTTTGACTTCCGACTCGTATGCCGGACAGGTCTTTTGGGATGCCGATGTGTGGATGCAACCGGGCTTCGTGGTATCCCACCCAGAGGCTGCCCAACGAATCACTAACTACCGCCAGGCGCGATATGGCCAAGCCAAGGAGAATGTCAAGACTGCATTCGCCGGCTCACAAAACGAGACCAACTTCTCACCAGACGCAGCCGTGTACCCGTGGACCAGTGGACGCTTCGGAAACTGCACAGCAACTGGCCCATGTTGGGATTACGAATACCACCTGAATGGAGATATCGGCATATCGCTGGTAAATCAGTGGGTAGCTAGTGGCGACACTGATTTCTTCAAACAAAACCATTTGCCTATATACGACTCGATCGCTCAGCTCTATGCGGACATGCTGAGGAAGAATGGATCATTCTGGACACTGACCAACATGACCGATCCTGTAAGTTTCATCAGACACGGTTTCCAGTCGAGATTTGCTAACAGATTTAGGATGAATATGCTAACCATGTCGACGCCGGTGGATACACTATGCCGTTAATAGCAGAGACTTTGAGCCATGCCAATGCCTTTCGCAAGCAGTTCGGATTACAAGAGAACGCAAGTTGGACTGAAAAGGCCGATAACATCCTGACAATTCGTGAAAATGGCGTGACCCTCGAGTTCACGACCATGAACGGAAGTGCAGTCGTTAAGCAGGCAGACGTTATCCTCGTAACGTTTCCTTTGTCCTACACGAACAACTACACCGCTCAAGATTCTCTCAATGATCTTGATTATGTGAGTCACCGAATGCCTTCCTTCACAATTACGCAAACTAAGCTGAACAACGATGGTTAGTATGCAAACAAACAATCGCCGGATGGACCAGCCATGACCTGGGCGTTCTTCTCGATCATTGCCAACGGAATTTCTCCGTCAGGCTGCTCAGCGTATACCTATGCGCAGTATTCGTACAAACCCTATGCGCGTGCACCTTTCTATCAGCTTTCGGAGCAGTTGACCGACGATGCCGACACCAACGGCGGTACTCATCCAGCGTATCCTTTCCTCACTGGCCACGGAGGTGCCAACCAAGTAACTATATTTGGCTATCTCGGGCTGCGTTTGCTTGCTGATGATGTCCTCCACGTCGACCCGAATCTGCCGCCTCAAGTCCCTTACCTGAAATATCGCGCATTTTACTGGCGAGGTTGGCCGATTTCAGCATGGTCAAACTATACCCATACAACCATCAGCCGCGATGTCGATTCGCCAGCTCTAGATGTTGCTGATGGCCGATTTGCTGGCAAGCCCATCACTATCAATGCTGGCTCTCAGGATAGCACAACTGTGTATCACCTGCCCGCCCACGGGTCTGTTGTCATCCCGAATCGCCAGATTGGCTCCAAAAATACCTTTGCTGGGAATTTGGTTCAATGCCAACCTGCACAGTCGTCTGATAACATTGTGCCTGGCCAATTCCCCATGGGAGCTGTTGACGGTGCTACCTCTACGAAATGGCAACCTGCGTTTGCCGCGAATGTCAGCTCCATCACAGTTACCGTTGCTGAAAAGGAAGTTGGTGCCTATGTATCCGGCTTTTCCTTTAACTGGGCGCAAGCGCCACCTGTAAATGCTACCATCATTTTTCACAACAGGACACTAGATAACCTCGCTAAAGCTCTTGCGGGCTCAAACAAGGGCAATTCTGACTTCACTGTTGTGACGTCCTTGTCAAACGTCAAGCTGTCTGATCCTTACATTGCCACCAAGTCCAACCTGGATGCCATTACGATGCCCACTGGAAATACTACGAACGTAACGCTCGAGCACCCTGTTCCGATTTCTCGATATGCTTCCCTTCTCATCAGCGGCAATCAAGCTCTGGGCCCCGTAGATATCCGAGAAAAAAATGGCACCGGTGCTACGGTTGCTGAGTGGGTTATTATTGGGAGGGATCGTGAGAGCGTCGAGCCGTGCTCAGGGGCCAAGAGAACCATCAACGTACGTCACATAGATCCGTCTGGGTTTTTGCGACGCGGTCGTCAATTTGTCTGATTAGTGAAAGTACTCAGATTAAGAAACGTGGTATGAAAGAGTGTCAGTAATAAAATATACACTAAGCATTAATGAAAAAGAAAATTCGGTAGAAATTATTCCGCCGCAATGGGCTTAAACGCCGAAGCCACAGGAGGGCTTAAGATTGACATCTGAATCGACACCGCGAATGAACCAGTAGTGAATCAGAATTGGAAAAGATTTAACGACCTGCCGGATGAGGAATTAAAAGCCTGAATGTTCTAGACCAGCCGGGCCACCTCGGTGCTTACAGTGGAGCTTCGCGCTAAAACCATCCCATGGATGTGTTCCAAGGTTGTTAGATTATAAATCGCGGAAGCCCAAAAGCTCTATTTCCGCTATTATGGGCAGTTGTAGCTTCGTCAGATTTGACAAATCAAAACACATCACATCTATGGTGCCACGCATCGTCAGCCAGATCTAAGGCCTCTAGCTAATGTATTTTCGCTACAGCACTTCTCTCGGAGCTTGCACTCATACTCAGGAAACAAAGTCCTCATTTAGGTGAGAGATCCCAGTCATGTTTGCAAGGGATTGTTTTCTAGTGCACTCTGTTGGGTGATGATCTGGGTAAGCGCTAACCGATCCGATTTCTATTTACGCCTCACATGACCCATGGCAAGATTTCGGCAGCTTTTGAACCCTAATTTCGAAACGCGGCGGTGGCACTGCCAGATGTTTCGTGCAAGGGCAGTGCAGTGCAGCACTCCAGTGTTTCCGGCTATACTAGTATAGTACAGTGTTCTTGCGGATCTCGCAATTAATGTGTTGCCCAATTGCTCTTGGAGTCTCGCAGGTGGTGCTGGGTTTGCTTGTTTACAGAATATTAAGACCTCTAGTAACAAGCCGAAATGTCAAGGGCGCCACAAACAAATTCAAAGAAAGACAATTTTATCATGCTTTGGTTTGGACCCGTTATGATCAATGGCCCAAATAACGAATTTTTAATGCGGGAGGCAAAGGGTGGTCTATTTGGATGTGCTGCTCATGTCTTGAATAAATGACGGCTAAGGGTCATCATCAGCGCTTTGTGTTCGGGTTCTCAAAGATCAAGCCCAACCCCACATTGAATTTACAATAACACCAGAACAGCGATGACTGCAGCTCCGACTACCAAAGGTTGAGTTGCGCGCAAGCCACTGCTTCCATTCTTGGAAGTACTCGAGGCATCGGCGCTTTTAGTCGAGCTTCCAGTCGAGCTTCCGGTCGGGCTCCCTTTCCCAGAACCGACCGTTGTTGATGCGTCGCCAGAGCCTGAGTCCCCCGAGTCGCCCGAACCACTAGAACTGCCTGCGTTCTCTACTTTGCCGGCAGCTGAGATGGTATAGACCACATTATCTCCTCCGTTTGTGTAGGAAAATACAGATCCACTAGCCGGTGATGTGACTGAACCCGCAATGTTGCTAATGGTAGCCGTTCCACTTGCGGGTAGATTCGTGGGCTTATAAAAGGTGCTTACACCGTCCAGTGAATATGAAAGGACGGAAATGCAATCGTACGAATCAAGATATTCGCCGCAGCTTTGGAATGGTGTATTTATCTCCGTTTCGAGTTGGGATATCATAGAAAATCCGATGAGTTCGGGGTTTGTTTCTGGGCAGATATTGTAGAAGCTTGACATCGTCAGATGTTAGCATGATACGCCAGTTTTAATCAAAACAATCCTCCCCAACCTAAACTTGCCTTGATATAGCCCCGCTGATCTGACAGCAATCACATCCCTGGTCTTGTTGTAGATTACTTCCAGCATCTGGACCGTTTGCGTTATTTGTACATGTGGCGGTTTCTTGAATAGCATCTTGAATGGCTAGAAACACCTTGCCAAGGTTGCATGAACAGGCGTCGGATACATGGTCTGGTGCTGGGAAATAGGGAACTGGCAGCTTTCCGGTTGGACAATTCTCCAGGTACGAGATGATGTATTCTTGATACTCGCATTCCCAAACACGATTCCAACAGTGGGCTGCATAGCAGTTGTAATTGTTGACGTAGTCTAGACAACCACAAGCGAGGAGCTCTGTCTGGCTCTGGTCGCGGTTTGCCTGCGCTATACAGCTGCTCGTTTGGTCATTGGTTTTCTTCTGGCAACTCTCAAAGCCCGAGATATCTGCGCATCCTGAGCTTGTCAGATTGACAGCAGCAGTTGCGAGATCCGCCAGTAAGAAAATGGATACAAGGGTCTTACACAACATACTTGCGGTGTTTTCTACTGGTAAGAAGAGCGTTATGAAAATACGTTAAGAATCATTCTTGTTTTGCTTAACGAAGGTATTTATTAATATTCCTATACCGCCATCTCGAATTTCTACATTCAACAGAAATCTGCTTTGCCCAAGGGCAATGAGCCAGCTGAAATGAGTCTCCAACAGAGTGGAGTCGCAAAGATGTCCAACAGAAGCCAAAAAAACGATTGTTCTGTACGCCACATTTCTGCCGAGCGATCCGAATTCCGCGCTATGCGGATGTCCTCCTTATAGTAGGGCTTTTACTCGTAGACACTGTATGTGAATTAAGGCATTGCGGCAGCTTGAAGATTTACACCTCACCGATCAATGGGAGTGAAAGCCTCCAGTAGAGCCACACATCTGCCGCATACAGCCAATGAACGCCCTGTGTGAAGGATGTTCAACTAATCGACCAATAACATATTGCTAGAATTTAATCGAGGCTTGGCAAGGGCATGGAGGAAAGAAAGCTAGAAGTAATGCGAGATGTCTTACTTAAGTATAAGTTGAACGTAACTCAAGCGACTCATTTTTTGAGCAGCATTATCATCCTACCCTTTTGTAGCTATCAAGATGCTGACATAGTCACCCGTTTACATAACCCAGAAATTTGACCCATCGAACAATGGGTTTCTTACCTGATTGAAGGAATACTTACTAAACATGCGAATGTTCAATACGATGGACCATGTTTTGATCGTGTCACCTGCTAGACAAATGGGAGATTTAAATCGCGGAGCATAGTATATACATAATTCTATATAAACTAATTGTAGAAAAGGAGTGACAATGCACCAAAATGCTATATACACGAACGAATTGAAAACGCTGTCAAGTTATGGGCATGAAGCTACTGTCGTTAAGACCTTAGGCAGACTTGCAGCGAAGAGAAAGCACTTTCACGTCTTTTCCGCCATTGAACAAGACAGTGTCAGTTCCAAAGGGCTTTCCCACAGCCTTTTTGCCCTTCTTATCCGAGAAGGCCTGGCAGGTTGTCGTATTTGCACCTTCGAGATCAACAATGTTACCAGCGTTGACCAGACTGAACAGAGGTGCGGCCACAGCAAACACAGAGTTGTCGGTGGGAACTTCACTCTGGGCCGCAGAATCGTCCGAAGCACTGAGCTGGACACGGACCTGAGTCTTTACAGATGACTGCCCACCACAGACGTCAAAGGTCTCGCCATCGGTGATGCAGCAGAAGGCCCCGATGGGAACAGCCTGGTCGGCGGAGGAGTCCACTCCTCCACTGGAGCTATTAGTGAAGCTTGCGGTGATGAGATCGGTGAAGACACCGCCAAGCTTAAGCGTACCGGCATTGTCGCTAAATGCTTGGCATTGAAATCCGGGTTGAGCTACCTCTGCATTGACACCCTTGTTGACTTGAATGTTGCCGGCCGTGGACAAAATTGAGTTGATAGGAACTTCGATGCCCGCTGATGCGTCTCCATCCCCAGTTTTTACAAGGACGAAGGCGCTGGTAGCATCACGAGTTAGGAGACCTGCTGGCATAGCATTGGTGACTGCTGAGAGCAGAGTGACTGCAGAGCTGATGGTTGCAAGAGTGGACTTCATCTTGAAAAGATTTGTGAAAGGTTGATGGTGATTAGAATTATTAAGTAGGTTGTGTTGGGGAATTATTGTTGTGCTTTCTGATGTGAATTAAAGAGCTAGTCTGAAGAAGATAAGAGACTTAAGAGCTGTAGCTTTGATGCTTTATACTTATTTGCATCGATGGAAAAAATGACTTATTGCGCTTCGCCAACAATCTGAAGCAGGATTTAAAAATGGCACTGAATGGCGGAGAATACACAAAATGACCAGTCCGGATGCAACTCTCATGAGTCCCATCGTCACGAGTCCCAGAAATGTAGGCTGAGTTACGGCTCAGGCACATTCCGATGCTTGGAATAGTAAAAGTTAACTTTGAGTGAGAACGTCGATCAGCTTACAAGTAAGCAACACGCCTCGTCTGCCTGGTCCCGTTGTTAGCTCGAGTGGCGAGGAAGAGGCTCTTTTGTTCGACCAGACATGCCACAGCAGACTTGCCTCTTTCAGCGATGGGACGACCTCAGGACTTGATGCTAGCTATTTTTAGAAAATGAACTGACTGTGGTGCAGGTGCTGGCATCATCCTCTTTCACCAAGTGAAACTTAAAACACCATTTCTCTGTTAAAGAAACCTGAAATTCATTCCTGCTTCGTTAAATGTTATTTTATGACACGTGGCAAGTAGCCCTATGGTGGCGAGAATGTAATGGATCTCGTCGGCGCAGCATCAATAAATAGCACAGGCTCTTATGGGCCCTGATGCGTAAGATTACATTACATTATAGCGCTGTAATTAAGTGACTTTTATTGAACCGGCGCTAGCATGTACAAAGCTGTTTACTCTAGTTACGCAATTTGTATACGCAAAATAGGCCTTGTTTGGTAGAATAAAAATCACATAACTAGACTAGAATTAAAATAAATATAACACCGATAAAACTCTTAAAATAAACCTTAAGGAAAAGTGGCTGGGAGTAAGGAATAAGAACAATATACATAATTGATTACGTAGGCTTAACAATGCTTCACAAGAATCGGCTCGCAGCTGTGTTTGGCTCAACCAGGTTCATCTTCGGCGCTACCCTATAGTGAAGGGGGGGGGAATTATCAAATTCAAGTGTGTTACCATTCGTTCGCTTCAATTAGCCTTGGGTGGGTCTTCTAGTAGTGCAATAGCTTACAAATGGCTAAAATTATAAATATTCCAATTGTCCCGGGTGGGTAAAATGTTGCACTTTCTGCCATCGCTTTGTAGCCCCATGCACTGGTAGTGCGTCCACAAATAGGATCTCATTAGTAGATTAGTGACTCCAAGATCCAACCTCATACGTAGATATTAATATATAATAATGGGTTCTGCTACTTCCGATTAATTTGTGGGGAGTTTTATTTTTGCACTTAGTTGTCCAATTAAATCAATGGGTGCGACACTTTTGTTGGGTTTGAGGCATTGATGAAGGGTGGTGCATCAGTCCACATTTGTTAGTTCAAAGCACAAATTGTCACTTTCTCCGTATGAGCTCCAAATTGATTACATAAATAAGCTGTTGCTTATGTAGACACAAGTAGGAAGCCAGCAATCTTTATACAGTCAGGTATTTTTATAGCCTATTAAAAGTGCGGTTTCGATCAAGTCTACCAGTTGCTTGAAATCACCCCATAGGCTAATCAAGATGAAGCAACAAAGATAAAAATAGGCAAATCTGCATGCCCATTCTATTGTCGCTTTTCAGCGGCGAGACTTTCTCTTCGACTCGAGCTTTCAGGGTCAAAGTAAGGCTTCTCGCCGAGACTCACGGCTCTTGAGCCAGTTCGCTCACCTAATCCTTCGTGGAGATAATCTGGTGTAGCAGCGTGATACACGCTACGATTGTCCCAGATCGCTAAATCATTCACGTTCTGCCAACGATTGCGCACTTGAAGATCGTGATTTTCAACCACAAGGCGGACAAACCAATCGAGGAAGTGACGCGATTCCTCTTCTGTCAATCCGTGTATATGCTGAACATGATGGCCGACTGCGAAGACACTCTTCCACCCAGTGACGGGGTTGGTACGAATGACTGGATGAATTGCTTCAAGGACGTCACCGATATTTTCAGGCGCTCCTCGCGAAGTCGAGAACAGGGAGAATCCACTGTGATCAGCAGCAGCCTTGAAGCCTGGCTGCGCGTAGAATGCAGTTAATCCGTCCAAGAACTTCTGGAGTGGCTTGGAGATACGATCGTAGAGCTCGTACCCAGAAGCCCAGAGGGTATCTTTGTCTCAATCAGCTTTTGAATTCTAGTCGTTATGATAAGGGGGGGATCGGGGCTCAACTCACCACCTCCAGTTTTTGGTAGCTGTGTCAGCCTCAACAGGGCATAGTCGCTAGGGACCGGCTCAAAGGTAATGTCGGAGTGCCATTGCGTTTTTTGACTTTGACGTTTGTTGACGTTCAAGAATCGATCAGTGTAGATCTTTTTAGCTTGTTCTGATGAAATAACACTGATCTCATTATCTTTGACGCTGTGCTCACGAGCAGCATTGTTGACGGGGTGAATGTGTAAGCCCGAGGTTTTTGGTTTCCCACTGAGTTGTCCCAGTCGATCAACAAGCTCTTTCTGCAAGTCATTTGTAACGTTGTCTTGTTTACGAAAGAAGACTACACCTCGCTGGGAGACTGGTGACGATAAGCTAAACTGTCAAGAGGAATTTGGGGTAAATACCCAGGTAATACCTGTAATGGCCAAGTCTCGCAGTAGCTCATCAGAGTTGTCTGCTCTCAGCCACTCCGCCAAGTCGACATTTGCAAATTCCTTCCCTATGACTGGGGTAACATCGAATTGTTCAAACTGGTCGAGCACACCACTGAGCTTTAGAGGCTCACGGTGATTTGTCTCAAGGGGTGGGGAAGTTTGGCTCGCAATCTTCGACGGCGCTTTATCTTTGATAGTTTGCAAAGGCTCAGCCTTGGGTTCCGTGGCTGATGGGGACATGATGTAAGATTGCAATCTAAAAGCGATAGTGATGCTTTGCAGGACTAGGATGGTTCACATGAATACAATGTGGCAGTCCGACCGATGGCTTTTATAATGTAAATTCTTCGAGTCAAAGCAAGCGCCGCCATACGTATATCTCAATACATTTTGATGATTGATCCCCTTCTGGAATTGTGCAACGTCAACAATTATTTCATCATCTACAGATGGTAATTTCGTGGCGGGCTGTATTAACAATCGATTGGCGAATCTTCGAGATATCGGCAACGCTCGAGCTGTTTGACGACGGAACTCGGCTGGCGAGATGCGCCGCAAACATCTCCCCACAAATGCTTATGCAGCAGGTTTCGATAAACATCGGGATGGTGTGTCGTCAGCCGGAGTGTTTCTTTAATTGACAGGGGGTCGCGATTCCCCGCCATTGCGTGCCGAACTGCACTTTGACGTGATATGGTGCTACAATTGCGAGACAAGCAAGGATCGCGCGATTGCAGAATTGATCACGACATTTTGTTAAATATGCAATCTACAGCACCGAATTTGTCCTTATGTACCAACGGTTACATCGCACCACATGGCAGACAGACTGCGGCATACAACACAAAGTGGCGTTTTATTCATCGAAGATATCCGAGTCCCAAGGCCACCATGGCAGACATCGAATCAAAATCGACGAACCTCGGTATTGACACGGAGGCTGATGCCGCAGCTACCAAGGTTAATGAAAAATCGCTATTGCGGAAGCTAGACCTCAAGTTGCTACCGGCTGTCGGGGTTCTATACCTTCTTTCCTTCTTAGATCGCAGCAATGGTATGATTGGTCATTCCGGCTACATCAAGTGAAGGTCTTGCTAATACATCACGCTAGTTGGAAACGCTCGCATCGAGGGCATGCTCAATGATATTCACATAAGTTCGATTTAAGATGCTTAGCCGGGAAACATCAACACATCTGACGTCTTCACAGCTGGAAACCAATATCTCACAGGATTAACATTGTACTTCGTAGGCTACGTACTCTTCGAGGTAGGTAGTTTACGTTAAGGCGCTGTGCGGATAACATCTAATATCGTTAGATTCCATGTAATGTTATCCTGAAGAAGACAGGCCCTAGATTATGGCTTCCTACGCTTACAATCGCATGGGGCGTGGTTGCCACGCTTCTTGGAATCGTGCATAATCTCTCTGGATTTCTTACTGCACGATTCTTTCTAGGGGTAGCTGAAAGCGGTCTGTTTCCAGGAGTTGTGTTTTATTTGTCAATGTGGTATAAGCGGCGTGAGCGACAATATCGAATTTCTCTTTTCTTTAGCGCTGCGTCACTTGCAGGAGCCTTTGGTGGCATTCTGGCCTATGTGAGGGAATTGAATGTCTGAGCTATGGAACTTATCTAACGTACTTTTATAGGGAATCGGAAGGATGGGAGGTGTAGTCTGGGACAATGGATGGCGATGGATCTTTATCCTAGTAAGCGTCCCTGACTTGCAAACAATGGAAGGACTTTGCTGATTCTGTTTTAGGAAGGCATCGCCACTGTCGTTGTAGCTACGGCGGCATACTGGTTCATTGAAAACTATCCCGATACTGCAAAGTTTCTCACAGACGCTGAAAGAGAATTTATCCATGCTAGATTAGCGGCCGACTCTGATTCTACACATACAGAGGCATTCAGTTGGAGTGCTGTTCTTGATGCATTCAGGGACCCAAATTGTTGGCTTTATAGCTTGGGCTTTCATACAATGAGCTTGCCACTCTACACCCTCTCTCTTTTCTTGGTAGGGCTAGTGCTGTCTACATCTTTGGATATGATAACTGATTCTGCCTTAGCCAACTATCATTTCTAATCTCGGATATAAGGCAGCTGTGGCTCAGCTTCTCACCATTCCACCATATGCTGTAGCATTTGTCGTAACACTAGCGGTTGCCATAGTTTCCGAAAGAGTGGGACGGCGAGTTGTATTCATCGCTGGATCCTCAATTGTAGCCGCAATAGGTTATATCATTTTGCTTGCAAACACTAACCCTACCGCTAGACCGGGGGTCTCATACTTTGGGACGTTCTTGGCTGCAGCTGGGATTTACCCTGCGACTGCCCTTGTACTATCCTGGCCAGCAATCAATGTTTCCGGTCAAACAAAGAGAGCAATTGCCAATGCAATGCAAATCAGCATTGGAAACTTGGGAGCAGTATTAGGAACACAGCTCTACCGATCTAATGATGGGCCACGATTCGTTGTGGGGCATTCTATGGCACTTGGATATCTAATAGCAAACGTGGTTGTGGTCAGCTTTCTGGGGTGGCGATTGAAGAAACAAAATGCTGCCAGGGCTGCAATTGCTCCAGAAATCCAGAATGTTGGAACTGCAACAGACTGGAAAGGCGATCAGGATCCACGCTGGAGATTTTCATATTAATACTGGACGAAGAATACCATTCCGTTGTAAATATTACCTGGGAACAAGCTTAACAAGAGATTTTGTGTCTAATTTTTATTTTTTATTTTTTATTTTTTTTTAGTTTTATGCCAGTGATAGTGTTAAAATGAACCAATTGTTCTGCAGCCAAACGATGCAAATTGAGGTTGTTGAAATTTTAGCTTAGGTATTTAAGACTATGGCGGCGGCATAGATACTGTAAAATCTTGCCAAGTTTAACCAAAGTTAAGGGGCTTGGCATACTAAATAGCCCTATATGTCAATCTGTAAATAGAGATACTTGATAGAATAGTTAACCTTCTATTTAATTTAGTAATAATTATCTAATTACTGAAGTACAGTTATTATTCCTGTAAGTAAGTAATATTAATGGTGGGCTAATTAGCCTTTAATCTTGGTTAAATTTGTCGAGATTATATAGTATTTGAGTTCGGTTATCGTTCCTTTAAATAAGCGATATTAATAGTGGGCCATTCGGGTTTCAAATCTTGCTTGAATTTGCCGAGATTATACGGTACTTGACAGTGGGCCATTTGGTTTTTAGTCATCTTTGAATTTGCCGAGATCGTACGATATATACATTTACAGCCATATCTGCCCTAGTGCCTCATCTAAATGCTTGTTCTATTAGTAAAGTTTACTAGCCTTCTTTATTGTTTCCCTTAGCAAAGGAAAGTGGATAGATAAACTTAATTATACTTTACCAAATCTACTCACCCTGCCCTAACCCTACGCCAGAAACGCGTGTGGTTGTTGATAAGTAGCGATTGAGGTGCTGATTTTTCTCAATCCGACCCCTTCCGTCTCAGTGAATCTCAAATAAGCTCGACGCAGAGGGTCCATCCAGTTTCACAGCGCGGCAATTCCAACACTTCCACTATACGAAACAATGGTCCAACTTACTTCAATTGCGAGTAAAATCATCGCCTTAGCCAGCGTTGCTAACGCGGCCTGCCACTATGGAACGACGTACTTCCCTCGCGAGCCCAATGTCGCTATCGGTGCTTTCGGGTACACAGGATTGACCGGGCCGCTGAACTGGTATGGTCTGAATACGAGTTCCAACAAGCTCTGTGCGACGGGCCGGAATCAGTCTCCTATCAATCTCAACTCCTCTATCAATATGGTGCCTGGCTCTGTAGCTCGGTTGAATGTAGATCATTATCCGACAGGCTCCAAACTCGAGAACTTGGGTACCACAGTTGAGGTTCCTGCAAACGGAACGATTACCCTTGACGGAAAGATATACAAGCTAGCACAATTCCATTTTCACACTCCGAGTGAGCATCGTGTTAATTTTGAATATTTCCCAATGGAGATGCACTTCGTGTTCCAGGCAGCTGGTGAGAACCCGTATTTTGGTTATCTTCTTCCTCTCGTAATAACTACTGATTTTCAGAGCAGATAAATCAATGGCAGTTGTTGCCTTTCTGATATCCCTTGGGACGGCTGATCCTCTTTTGACGTCCATCTTCACTTACGCTGGCGAAGTTCCAAAACCAGGCCAAGTCACATTGACAGGCCCTCTTGACTTCACCAATATTCAGCATCATTTAGAATCTAGCCCTATATATAAGTATATATTCCCAATAAGATATCGTTGCTGAAGGATGATTTAATGCTTTATAGGTACTCGGGTTCTCTTACCACTCCCCCGTGCTCCGAGTCTATCCAGTGGATCATCAGTACAAAATCACTGCAGATTGACCAGGGAACTTACGATAAGGTCAAAAGTGTTGTGCGTTTCAACTCGCGATATACGCAGAATACTCTCGGAAGTGTCAATCTCCTCCAAAATATCGCCAACGAGCTCGCTAAGAACTGAGAATTGTTTAGCTAAACGGCGAAGCTTAGCTGGAAGGAAGATGTCAAGTTGTGAGTAGGCATATGTTATAGAATTAAAGGTATATTTTCAATTTTGTATATCGATTTGTTAATAGCTGTAGCTATCGAAAGCCATTTATTCTTAATAGACCTTAGGTAATATATAGGTTGCATATTTATTTACTGTTTTTGTTTAGTTTGTAGAGCTAGAGTTAATGTGGCGCATTATTACATCTCTCCAGTTTAGAAGCCCCCCGAGTCTCAATTGTCATAAAATTTACTTATGAATCGGCATACAATTGTTTACTGTGGGGTATACTCAGTAGTACTATGAGGGTCAATATGATAAACCGTTCCTTGGATTAAAGGTTCTAACTAAAGTGGACATTGGCTTCAAAAACCCAGCTGGGCAATCGGGCCTTGTCAGTTATTGTTGAAGTCCTTTGTTACTTAATTAATGGGCTAGTCATTCCGGCCTCTTACCGAAAATATCGCTCTGCTTTGGGGTTTGAACGACGGCTGAAAACATAATGGGTCATACGTAGCCTAAAATGTTCCCTAAATTATTATAAACCGATGACCTAACATCTAATAAGTATGATGGTAAGGCCATATGCTAAAAGACTTAAAAGTCATAGTTATGGGTCATGGGTCTTTGTAACATTCTTGCAAAATACAAGTGACTGGTGAGTGAATTTGGAGAGATAAATAGTCTCGTGGTCACTCATCCCAATCAACTGTGATAAAGAGAAAAGATTCTACGTCCCTAACTCCACCATGATTCATGGACTTTGCCTTTAACTCTATCTCTAATGCTAATATTTACATTTGTCAACATTAGGCTATCATCGATTTCTGCAATTGTTTAGTTTATCTTTGCACCGACGGTATGATCACTCATTTTCCCATCGTATCCGCCTTCTTATCCCTTCAAATAAATAGCGCCTACGAGAGTGGCAGAAAATCCCCACGCTGATTCCATGAGCTATAGCATTCTGTCGACCCAAAGTTTCAAGTTAGTTCGGACTCTGATTTTCACTTTGAGTTTCTTCGAGTCTTATCCATAACACTATATGAGAGCGCAGAGATTGGCGAAGCTCTGGTTGCAGCCAAAGAGCTAATCCAGGAGGATTTTGAGAGCTATTACTCTACCGTCTTCAAACTCTCTTCTCATTCCACAGAACGGTTCAATCTAGCAATGCTAAGAGCCATGTTATCTCTACCAGGTCTGCTTTCTTCAAGCGTCGAGCTACTTCACTTCAGCTGAGATTTTTATTCACGGCAATTAGACAGAACCTCCAAATATGGGGCTATCTCTGGAAACAATATGTTAACGCCTTCAATATAGCTATGACGTTGGTACTAATTCCAAGCACGCGTGTAAGATTGAGTTTCAAGGGTGGCAATTCCACGGTTCCACGCCATCTTCTTGCAGTGATGTGCCAGGACATCGTCCGACCATAATCATGTGCAACGGCTATAGTGGATCAGAGAAAGAAATGTACCATGGGGGACAGGTAGCCTCACAGCTCGGTATAAATTTCCGTCAGACAATATAGAGCGTTGTTAGCTGCTCACGCACTAACGGATTCGTTTTTGTGCGACAATTTCGCTACCTACGAGCTACCTTAATACCCTGTAGTACGGCGGAAGCTAAATTGGCTTCATCCAAGTGTTAGAAGACGTCTTGACACCTGTCGTTGATTAGGCCACCACACTTTCTGATGTGGAGCTATCAGTGTTCTGAGTTATTCATCAGTGGCTATATGTATCTCCGATAAACTCACCACTCACATCGCTTGCTAATATGAGATTTCACTGTTGAATTAGTCAAATGATACCTGGTTCATCCTCAAGCGTGCACAAATGTAACAGTGTTTCCTGCCACCAACTCTGGCACTGATAACTGGGTGCGCAAGCATCTTCCCCTGCCTTGAAGAGAAAAGAAAAAAAACCCACCATCATATGTATTTACCCCCCCTCTAAAAGGGCGACATGATATTCTACGTTAAGTCTATCAGATGATTGGCCTGTGTTGCTATCATTCAATTAAATGGTATCGTTATATTGAATGCCCACATACCTTCCTAAACCGACTAGCACATGGCCGTTGCCCATAAATGAGCTGCTATAGTATCGTTAACTATAATATTGAATAGCGCTAAGGTACCTAGTTTGAATATCTTTACTAACTTCAAAATTGTTTAGTAATTACTTGTCAAAGCTGTAAACACCGTCAATATCGAGCACGGAGACTGCTATCTGTAGGTCTCGCAGCCCTTTGATTCAGTTTAAGAAGATTATTCCCGATATTAGACGTTGAGTGACCGTTATTTTCTATATATATATATATAAATTAGGAAAGTGCTAGGTTCTTAATCATGGCAGTTTCTACGTTATTAGTGAAATTATTACCAAGTTTGCTTCGTGTTGGTTGTATTTAAATTCGTGTGGAGTTATGGAACTGAGATACTGTTACCATACACCTTCCTGTCAGCTCATCCCGAATTCCGAAACCTCGGGTTTTGGGGCCTGTAAGTGCATTGACGCACAATTTGAAGTTGAGAGAATAGCATTGAAGACCCTCAGCACACGATATCGTGATAGAGATTATGTTGCATGACTGGCATTTGTTGTATCTGCATAATCCAAAGTCGCCGTAGTTCATACAGCAACCTTATTCATCAACTAAAAAGATATAATCAAGGGCAGCTCATTATCTAGGTTATGTCTCAATTCACCAGGGGTAATATTGCATATACAGTCAGTGGTCAAAAGTCTGCGACTACCTTACAGTGCATTACCCTATATCACGAAATCCCTACCTTATAACTCTTTTCCAACTTTATAAATATATATTCTTAATATATACAAATTTAAATCTGTACAAATTATATATTAGATTTTATTATTTTCTTAAAATTATTTTTATTTGTATAATAATTATTAAGTTCTATTATATTGAAACTAGAAAATTAAAAAATTAAAAAAAAAAACTAAGAAAAACAGTAATATTAATACTGTATTTCCCACTATAACCTACTATAAAATTAACATCTATTTTACTTCAATTTTATTTATACCTTTAAAAAACTATATATATATGTTTTAAAATTTATATAATCTATATTTTGTAGAATTTAAGTTATTAAAATCTATATTTTATTAAATAAATTTTATTTATATATAATATTTCTTTTTAGTAGAATTTTTAAAAGAGTAGGTTTTACGTACAGTATAGTGGGGTTTTTCAGGGTGGTCGCAGACTTCTGCACCCTTACTGTACTTTTTTTTTTGTTTTTTTTTTTTGAAAAAACTGTCGATTTCATCCTCATAGCCACAATATGCAAGTGTCTGCCATATATCTCCTGATAATTGAAAACCTACCTGTTGAGATAAAAAATTGATAACTCATCTATCCATTTCATTCGTATCACTATATTGCTTCACATGTCTTCTTGTTTGCGTCTCTTTCAATACAATAATTCTTATCTATGGACTTTTCTCGTGTCTTGCTGCTATAACCCAAGATTCTATTATTAAGGCTCACAGCGATGCAACAGCCAAGATTGACTGATGCCGGCTTCCTCTACACTCTGCATTGGTTTAGGTTCTACTTGGTGATAGTAGCCGAAGCAACTACATTCATAATCTAGTCACAGGAATTTTTTCTTATATCGACCTTACTGCTAGGCTAATTCTAGACAATTGAAGACTAGCTTGCCTTCCTTCCATACATGAATTTGGTCATCTTTGTCTTATTCTCAGCCCTCTGTTGCTATTGCACCTAGACCCCCATTACGCGACAACGAGTCTGTAACATGGTCGTATGACTGATTCAACTTTGGTTAGTCTCTGTCGCATATAATGGAGCATAGCACGTGTCGTTGGTAACGATACGTCGCTTGTTGTTACAATCAGCGCCTGGTTCTCACCCGGTGCCCTAATCCATATCTAAGAAATCAGGTAATCAGGCTACCGTGACTAATAGTGGCGCAGGCCGGTGTCGGTAACGGCGTAAATAATATTACCGGAGAGCCTAATGCAATTAATATAGATATTAAGAGTTAAGAACAGAATAATTAGTTACTAAGATTAAAATGAGGTAATAGATTTACTAGGTTAAATAGGTTATAAAAGATAGCTATTTAAGTTAATTAATTCTTTTATAATAATAGTTTAATAAATAATTATATAAAATAATTTATAATAATATTACTATTATTTATAACTATATATTAATAGAATATCTTATATAAAGATATATAATATAATAACTCTATTAAGTAAATAAATAAACTTATATTATAATTATTTAATAATTATAAGCCTGGTAATACCGAGAGTATATTTTATTTAAATAAAATATTATAGTTATAGAATAATTTGATTAAATTATTATAT
>CAKNET010000083.1:0-112254 GCA_930272545.1 Sphaerostilbella broomeana | reverse complement strand
CCCCCCCCCCCCCCCCCCCCCCCCCCCCCCCCCCCCCCCCCCCCCCCCCCCCCCCCCCCCCCCCCCCCCCCCCCCATCTTCCATAATCTTTTTGGTTAACAAAAACCCATCCTTTCTTCCTCGAAACGCCAATCCTAGATGCATAAAGATAAGAAGAAGAAGAAAGGGGGGGAACCCTATCCATTACAAGAACCGATACCACCTAGTCTTCTTGCATGTGAAGAACAAAACAAATAACAAATTCCCGTGAGAATCGTAAACCGCCGTGATGATGGAAAAAAAGCGCTGTAGTTTTCCTCGCCAGGGAAAAAGGTGAAAAGGTGAATAGGTGAAAATATGTAGGCAACGCTTGATGATGTCAAAAGAAGAAACCGATTTGTTTAGATGAAAAAGTCTTTTTTTCTTCTTCGTTGTTTGGCGTAATATCGAAAGTCTGTTGAACCGCTAGGCTTCTCATATCGCTGGTGATCGTCATCAAGAGGTAAAGCAAAGCAAAGCAAAGCAAAAAAATGCAATAGAAACTGAAGCGAAGACATGACTTTCTAGTCGTTGGGATTGGTCTCCCCTTTTTTTGACAGCTAGTCTTCCTCGCTATTACTGCTATAGCCGCTCTCCACTCCACCAGCCGTAGCGGCAGAGCTCCCTCCCGTTCGGAGCATCATCTCAATGCTGGCGCTGTTGCTTCTTTCGCGAGCTGTACCTGGCGCAGCTTCCGTACTGCCGCTGGATACGCCGGCGACTCGCCTGGGATCTTGGCTAGATATGTCGTCGGTGCCACTCGCGTTGTTGTCGTACATGAGTTCCAGGTCGGGTTCGTCGTCTGGTTCTTCGCCGTCCTCATCCCCGCTGCTAAGATCCACCCCATCTGGGTAGTCGTCGGATTGGTGGGGATTGGCTCGTCGGCTCATCAGTTCTTCTGAAGAGCGTAGATCATCGTCGCCAGGAGAATCGGACTCGTCGTCGGACCATGAATCTGCACTGAACGGAGGGAAAAATATGGCGGGAGGAGGGAGTGGCACGGGGGCTAGGCGCCTGATGCGTCCAGACACATATTCGATCTCAATCCTCTCTGGGTCGCTCTGCAGTGTAAGTCGTGGGATCATTGGTCGGGGCGATGAGGTTGACATGGTTGCCAGTCTGTTCACGATGCTGTCTGTAACTTCCTCGGAAAATCCTGGCTGGTAGCCTAAGTTGTCAGATTTGACATCGAGCTTGGGTCGACGGGTAGTAACCACCACCATGAAATGGTCTTCTGGGAGGACGCCCCCGAGTCCACATGGTTCGAGCGGGCGAACTTCAATGAATTGCTGCGCCTCACACCAGGGGAACTCAAAGTCAACATCGCTTGCGTCATCTTCCGCATCGAGTATAATTGGCTGTGGGTTGTCAATATCCATTATTGACCCCAAGTTGATGTTGAGGTCCATGTCACTCAAGGGACGGCGATTCAATGTTGATCCCGACTTTGACCTAAAGGGCACAGGACGAGCGATTTCAGCAGGGGCTTTGTGTCGCACCGGCGCACTGGACGTCTGATGACTGCTGGATAACTGTTCTTGCCCACTTGACAGCATATATGTCGCTGGCGATGCATCACCAGGGTCGCCTGATAGATCAGTGCAGAAAGGAGCACCACTATAGTAAATAATTGCCCCATCATGGCGCCGCTTGCGGCGATTCGATACCCCAGAGCCACTCTGGCCCCAGCGAGAGTCGCCATTGCTCTCTTCAATGGGGCCGAACGAGGACAGGGTATCGTCTTCCATTGACGATTGCTCGTGGGAGGATCCCTGGTGGACAAAAAGGGGTTTGTAGTGAAAGCTCTCTGACGATCCAGATACTTGAGGCCCAAATTTGGAAAAAAAAATTCCTGAGCTTCCCGACTGGACGTCATCGCCTGTCGAACGACCAGTTGTCTTTTGTCGTTTACGTGAATCGTCTTTGGTGTTCTCCGTGTCATCTGTTTCCGGACTTCGCTGGGAATTATCGCCAGAGCTATCACTGCTGAATCGAGTGCCTTCGGTGCCACCTCGCCATCGAATCTTGCGACCATCAGGGGACAATTGAAACTTTGCGCTCAGATCGGAGACAGCATTGCGAACAAAGTCCGGAGTAACATTCATCATATGCAACTGAGCCATATTGCACAGCAAATTCAAATAGACCCAGCCGTCGGCGTCAGGATGCACGTCATCAGTGATGCGTGTTGATTGGGCGGATATCAATTCAGGGGGGACAAGACCAAGATGTCTGATGTACTCCATGTTCTCTGACGGTATCTGGACACGGTCAGGGTCAAGATCCCTCGGTCGAGTCGGTCGCTGTTCTGGAGCCGATGGTGCCGATGGGGATGGATTGACACCACTGCCGCTTCCACTGCCGCTTCCACTTCCAGTACCACTGCCACCACCGCCACCACCATTGCCGCTACCGCTACTGTTAGCATTGCCATTGCCATTGCCATTAACAGCAGACTCCGTCTGGTCACCGTTGGAATTAGAGGCTGATCCCATATCCTGCGATCGACTCTTCTTGCCGGTATGCCCAGATTGGTTCTCTTGAGGCAGAATGCGTGCCTCACGGCTCGGCTCGGCAGCGGGAGTGGGATTCGGGACTGGTAGGTGCTGCAGCTTCTGAACCAAGGATGTGCGTTGCGGCGATGGAGCTTCCGTTGACTTCGAAGCGTCTGGCACAGTAGGCAATCCCGGTGGTCGCAATGTTTGACGTCGCGCATGACGACCAGATATTTTACCCGTAAAGATCTGTTCAAGGCGTCGAACGACAAGTTTCTTCTTTTCCTTCTCTGTCATGGCCATATGTTTTGGGTACAAGCCCTCGGGGATATCGCGCAGGTAGTTTTCTACTTTCTGATCCGCCGCCTTTGATCGCCCACTAGGCACAGGTCTGTTTAATGAAGTTCCAGAGGAGTTGGCGCCTGTAGACATTGAAGCATAGGCGGAGTCGACCGCTCTCGTGTGGGATCCGGATGATGACGATGCATGCTTGGACATGGACATGGAGCCGGATCCCGAGTACATGCGGTCGCGATTAGCGTGTCTTGAAAACTTTTTCCGCTGTGACGACGACGCATCTAATGAATCACCCAGATTGGCGGCGAAATCTCGAAGCGTGGCTTCCAACTCCCGCTTTTTCCTCTGGGGCAAGCCATGTATTTTGATTTCGAAAAGCTTGTCTTTTCTCAGCATATCGGGGCCATGTTGTTTATACCGCTTCAGTTCCTCCTTCAACTTCTGGATCTCCACGGTCAAGTCGTCGATTACGCTCCGGTAGTCATCGGCGCTACTGCTGGCCGCGGCGGTGAGCTTAGGTGGTGCCAGCTGTTGATACTGGTATGGTTTGTCTTCATTGGACGAGTCCGATTCTTTCTGGAAGAACGGAGGATCGACTTATAACGTAGTCAGCAGGGGTGCTCAACTCGAAATTACAAGTAACAACAAAAGCATTTAAACTCACCATCCATTACATTGGTGTCAAAGGTCGCTGTAGGGTTTTGGTTGGACTGGTCAAACCACTTCTTCGCGTCACTTTGACCAGTTTCGCGACTGTCGCCGGATGAGTCTCGGCGAGGTGTGTTTGCCTCATTGACTGCGTTTGGTGGAACAGAGCCACGACTTGCTCTGAGTGAGGCATCACGAGCAAGCTTGTGGTGGCGTAAAGTCACCGAATTCGCTGGCGACGTTCGCCGTGGAAGAGGATGACTATACGGCGGTGGCTGTGTTCCGTGCGAGCTATCGTCTATAGGGTTCATTGTCAAGCATGTGTGTTAACTGGGAGATATCGCCGGCTGATGGTAAATCTAATAATTGATCATCTTTAGGGTGCCAGGCACGGCTCCAAGCCTAGGCTGGCTGTTGGTGCCTCGGGGGTTGTATATTTTCGAGGGTCCAGCTGGGTGACGATGAGTGACGTAGCCAAGTGGGACCTCGCCAATGGCCTATATAGTCTACAAGCATTGTCAGCAGAGTGGTCTTCATGAGATGCACGAACTCTAGTGAGGCCGTGGTACTGACAGCAGGGGGCGGGTGGGACGGAGGGGGGATGGTTAGGTTATCGGGGTTATGGACTAAAATGGTATTGGTCACAGAATCGGCGATCGATCGACCGTTTGGCCAAAGGCAGCTCAGTAACGAATGTTGGAATACTTACATCAAGAACACAACGGGGCAAATTCGAGATTTTTTTTTCTGTCAAGCTTCTGGTGAGTTTGCTAAATAAAAATGATTAAAAAATCGGTGCTTTGAATGTGTGTTGGCGGCGAATGTTAACAATTCCGGCTACTAGGGCGAATGTGTGTGTCTTGGCTGGAGATGAGGCGTGAAGGCTTCAAATTGGGACCACAGTCTCTTCGTCCACCGTCGGGCTCGAATTGACTCCTCGACGACCTATCGTCTCAAAAATTCCTAGCGAAGTGAGGATTTTTGGCAATGATGATTCTTTTTTTTTTTTTTCGCTTAAAAAACGATTGCGCCTGCGTCTTGATGCTGTGTTTAGTTACGTGTCCAACCGGCTCTCAGCTGTGGTTGTGAAGAGTTGGCGCGGAGTCGTCGAATCCCAAATTTGGCGAGGCTGCGTCGCAACTTGAAGCTTTGAATATATCGTGTCGATGGTTCCGCTTCTTCCAGACTCGTTCCGTGTACTACGAGTCTGTCAAGCTGTGCTGGATATTGATTAAAATAATGGAATTCGTGCAAGGCGAGGCTGTCGTCGAATGGATGTTGCGTCAGAGTGTGAGTGTGTGAGGACGGTGTTGTGTCGGTGGGGGGTGGTCACGGTTCCGAAGAGGCTTTGTTTGCACGCCACTGTCACAGGAAATCAAATATATGCAGTCTAGTCCCTGGTCGTAAGAGAGAGAGCGAAATCCTGTGTGTCGGCGAGAATGAGAGAGAGAGACCTGGAACGGAAGTCGTTGTGGCTAGGCTGAGCCAACCCGGTTTTGGCAATAATAGCACAAGATCAACAACCACCAAGTGAGGTGTGTTTGCTGGTGAAGTCGGTGATAGGTGTTGGCACTGTAGGAGAGTCTCACTGCAATGCTCAGAGCCACCGGGCCGCCGCCAGCCAGAGGGGACAGATGGACGACATGCCACCGAGCTGCAGTGATCGGGCCCAAGGCCCAGCCATCACGCAAAAAGCAAAATCAAGGGTCCTGTTTGGGAGCTATGGCCGCCCTGTCTGTGCAGCAATCTGGGGGGAGGGGCGTCTTCCTAGCGAGTCCTGATGTTGTCCAGCAAGTGCTAGTTCCAGGGCTTTTTTTTTTTTTTTTTCCAGGGAGCACTGAAGCACTTGGGCACTGGAGCAGTAAAGCACTAGAGGCACTTGTTGAACGGCGGTAGTAGCACTACTGGAGCCCTGAATACTAGCGATAGTGGACTCCCGTGGAGGAGGGAGGGCTGCTGCAAAGTACCCTGATTTCCTCGGCCCCCCTGCCGTCGCCGCCGTTCAACCGTTCAATGCATTCTATTTTCTGACATATGATGACCTCTCCAGGAACCAGGAGCAGCAGTACCAACAGCGACATAAGCTGAATCTCTCCCCTCCCCTCTCTTCTCCTACTCTCATCCCAGCCAACAACAACAACTTCAACTTCCTCATACCTAATGTCAACAAACATGCAGTCATCTATTTAGACCCGCGTTGGTCTCAAACTCGGCGCGCAGCAAAGTTCAGCTCAACTGAATCAGAGCTGGGTCTTGGTGCGGAGAACACCTGACAAGCTGCCGTGCCGCACCTTGGGGAAGATATCCGGCAAAGATCACATGGGTCGGAATCCAAACCAATGATTGAATGCTATCGCTGCTAAACTTCTTGGTCCCCTAATTAATCGTTCGTACATACATAGGTAGTACTACACAACATGGTACGAACCACGGGCTAGGGGCATGTCATGGGCATGCGTTGGCAGCACTTGTGTCATCCTCCTCATCAACTACTACCAAGCCCTGCCTCTTGATTTTTCTTATCTCCCTCTCCTTTTTTTTTGTCTTCTCCTTATTTCCCATTGTACAAGCAAATCGAACTTTTACCACCACATCGACGCGTTGAAAAAATACCAAAAATTTCACCTCGACTCGTGTTCAAAAGTAGTGGCACCACACTCATCTTCGAGCATCGCGCGCCGCCGCCTGCCATCGCGAAACTGCTTCCAGTAAGCTGCACACTAGGCCCCATTCGCGCCCACACTGTGTGACGGGGCCTGGCCTTCCTTGCGTGGTGGCTGCTAGGCACACGCCCAGAGTGCCAATTGACCTGATGCTTGCTTGCTTCAACTCTGGCTATGGCTCTGCCTCTCTGTTTCTGGCACACAGAAAAACACAACGCAGCCCCGTGTCTTCCTGCAGCCTTTTTGTTTGTTGAGCCACTCACAGGCTGCGGGGTCGTGCTTTCGCCAGGATCTAGCGGGTGGAGATCTTGTTTTTGGGTTGTCATCGACACAAAACTCGCTGCTAACGTCTAGGGGCTAGGGGCCGGACATAGATTTTGCCGAGTCATCTCATCAGCGCAGGGTGCTGCTGTGCTACCTTTATGGCATGACAACTGTATGACTGCGTGACCCTGAGAAATACAGTATTAAAAGAAAAGTTGCAGTGCGGCTAATAATGATCCCAGATGAACAGGCCAACGTAACAACAACAACAAAACACAGTCGCTACACCGGTTGACCGGCAGTCACTACATCCACATACACACATAGTAAGCCCGGCGTTACCATGATTATCCTGCGATTGTTCATGTTCAAGCCGATCCCAGTGACGAGTCATCAACAAGAGATGAGAGACAGAGAGAGAAAAAAAGAAGAAGCCCACTGATTTGCAAATTTTCTTACCCTACCATTCTGATGCCCTGCCATTGTCCGGGATCTTTGGTTTCACGAACTGTGATGATGTGGAGCGCCTATGACGTCGTCCTACATCAAGAGCGGTGATCTAGATCCCATCCAAACAGGGCTGTAACACACTCGAGTTGATATGGCTCTACAGTACCAAGCACGATTGAAGGAATCCATCCCAACCAAAGCCAGAAAGCAAGCACAAGCCGCAAGTCCACTTGATTTTCTGTCTGTCCGTGTCTGTCTGCGAAAAAGCCCCTTCTGCCTCCCAACACGCTCTAGACCCGCTTCCTGTCATTCCACGACCCCGTTCTTTCCATCCGTTTCCATCCGCATGGGGCCACCCGCCGACCCCGGCTGTCTGTCTCCTCCTCTCTCAGGGTCTTCTCCTCTTCCTGCCCGAGAACCCTCAATCACATGTTCCACGTCATGAGATGCCCCCGCCGTGTAGGGCTTTTGATTTTGGGCCGTTTTATCAAATTTAATTAATATTTACTACAAAGGCACTCACAAATACAGAGTACCAGCACTTCACGAACTTCTTGCACCACGTTCAAACCTATTGACACAGACATCAGTCGAATAAGTTCCTGAGAGGGCTTTTTTATTCAAATCACGTGACTAATCTCCCGTCCGTAGTCACGGCCCCACTCGGAGCCGGCCAGCGGCGCCGTGCCTCATGTCAAGGTTTTGACGGCTTTCCCCCATGCCGTTATTAAAGTGGGTTGGTTACTCGTGGTCTTTTTTTCTGCCGAAGGTCCTAAGACCCTTGTGGCGAAACTAAACTCTGTTTTCTATTTGCTAAGAATCCTTACATCTCTAAATATCATCTTACATCTCCTAGCCCCCGAATCTTTATTGGTCCATTGACCCTTCCTATGCTCCCTATTCTCAATATGTACATACCATCATTCATCATCCCATGGGGCAAATGTCCACGGCTTTCGGAGTTGATCTCCGAACGGTGCTTCCCTATCGATGCTTTAGGTTACCAAACTCAAATTACAATTGGCCACCCGCCATGTGGCAATGACTCGATAAAAAAGGTGTCCGTTCCGATCTCGACGAGCCGCATCAGTAGCCTAGATCGTGCAAATAAACATGGTGGAACCACGTTTCCGGATGGTGACTATATCGATTCGGGGAAAGAGGGCGTGTGTATAAAAAAGAAACGAGACCGTGAAATTTAGATTCAGACAGGTAATTTGCTTGTTTTTGTTTGACAGCTATCTATCGCCTTGGAAGAACGCAGATTCCAGCATTTCCCCTAACCCTTTAAGTTTATGGCTCGCAAGTGAAGGCGCACGCTCGGGATGAGCACAGTGACAGCTCTTTGCCACCGCCATCTTTGAAAGTCAGACGAGAGAGAGACCCTGAAGATCCAAAGCCAAATATTTATGCGTCTCGTATGTTGCACAGCTCCATACTCACATAAGCCTCAGCAGCTTCTCATCCTCTTCAGCACACCGGTTCTGCCACGAGCAACTGATGGTACCGCAGAAGTCATCCCATGCGGGGACAGGTGGTTTTGACCGCCCTCGCTATCAAATCACCGCTGGCCAATTTATTCATGCAGATGAGAATCATCATCCTCGTCAGCAAGCAGCCAGGGAATTAAAACATCTCAGCGCCCTACTCTGCCTTGCTTTGTGGTCTATCTTTCCATTTTCTGATAGATGTTTCCGAGAGCGAAAACTCAGGTGGGGTAGCAGATAAGACAACAAATGCATGTGTCGACCCCGCACAATACCATCTGACAACTATCGAATTTTCGGGCCCCCTCCCATGCATTTGAATATTATTTTCTGGATTTAACTTGGGCTCGTTGAAAATAAAATGTGATAGACAGTAAATCGTAATGTTCGTTTAGATACGCCCCCTCCCTTAACTATCTAACCTACCTCTTATTCCCTCCCACACACACGTAACACCCCAGATCTAACACACAGACACAGACAGACACACCCCGTACCATACCCGAACTGTGATGAGACACAAACACCAGACAGACACCACTGCTGCGGCTGTTGTTGGGTGGTGAGGGTGAGGGTGAGGGTGAGGGGAGTGTGCGTCCCCCACGAACATTTTCCCCCCCATGCCTGTGCGTCGGTTTCTTCTAGCAAATTCCCATCGTCTCGGAAACAGGCTTGCTGCGCTGCACGCTTCCCGCCGCCACTGCTGCCCCCCAGCTCGGAGCTTATGCTCCTGCTTTTGACGGTCCCGATCTTTCCTCAATATAGTTTGAGCGGGATGCAGGACATAAACGGCTTTCTGGGGCTAAAATCTCTTGGCTCCAAGTAACTACCTAGGTAGGTAGGTGGTGTAGACTTGGGGAACAGTTCGAATCCTTTGCCAACAACTTCAGCCTTGTGACGAATGTTAATAAACGCATTGTCTTATCGAATATTTAACATCTATCTGCCACTCGACTACTCTTTTAATGCAAAATGAATAATACAGGGCATAGTGGATTATGAAGCTTACAAAGCAAGCCATTCGCTTTCGTATTCCCATTCTGTTGCTTCCATGTCCTTGACGAGTTCCACTCGCCTTATCTATTCTAACACACCATCATTTGCTTAAATGCGGTTTTCGATCTATCTTTCTATCTCTTTGCATCATGTACTCGGCTTTTTACTCAGCGCTCCTCTTAAGGTCCTTCGCAAGGAGTGATTCACCAGTCATTTCCTCAGGCTGAGGCAAGCCCATGGCTGCCAAGACTGTTGGTGCTACATCGCCCAGCACACCACCCTGCTTCCGTAGGCTCCAACCTTCTGGGGCATTGGCCATGATTAAGGGAACTTTGTTGGTCGTGTGGCTGGTCTTGGGCTTGCCGTCTGCGAACTTCATCTCTTCGGCATTGCCATGATCAGCTGTGATGAAGAGAATGTATCCCTCCTTCTTACATCCTTCTAGAATCTTTCCAATAGCCTTGTCCGTAGCCTCAACACCGACGATGGCAGCCTCGTAGATACCAGTGTGGCCAACCATGTCCGGGGGAGCAAAGTTGTTCATGACAAAGGGGAATTTCTGCTCCCCAAGACGCTTGACAACTTGATCGGCCACGCCGTCCGCGGACATTTCAGGAGCTTTATCGTATGTGGCAACAGATTTGTTGGATGGGACAAGATCTTGATCCTGATCACGGGTCTCAAGAGGGAAGACCTTTTCCACGCCGCCATTGAAGAAGAATGTGACGTGTGCGTACTTTTCCGTCTCGGCGATGTGAACCTGCTCTACATTTTGCTTGCCCAGCCACTCTGCCAACACGTTGTCCATCTTCTGCGGCTCAAAAGCAACATCGAAGGGGAAGTCGGTCTTGTACGTGGTCATGGTAACAAGTTTGTTGATCTTGGGATAGGGAAAGTCGGGCAGCACTGATCGGTCAACGTCGCCAAGGAGCTGAGTAATTTGTCGTGCACGGTCAGATCTGTAGTTGAAGAAGAAGACTGTGTCGTCATCTGCAAGAAGTTGGTCAGCTATCTTGCCGTACCGTGTTTGATCCTGGTGAACTTTACCTTTGATACGGCCCTCGTCTCCGCCAACGATGATAGGACTCAGGAATTCGTCCTTATCCTTATCGCCTCCACGCTCATATCGCCCCTTCACGGTTGCGACAGGATCTTCACTAGCCTCGCCTTCACCCTGTACAAGACCCTTTAGAGCAAGTTCAACACGCTCCCATCGCTTGTCACGATCCATGGCATAGTATCGGCCGACAACAGTCGCAATCTGTCCAACGCCTAGCTCCTTGATAAAGTCCACAAGCTCCTGCATGTAGCCGGCTCCAGATTTGGGGTCTGTGTCACGTCCATCACCGAAGAAGTGAATGAACACCTTGGGAACCTTGTATACTTTGGCAGCCTTAAGTAGAGCGTACAGATGGGTTTGCTTGGAATGCTAGACAGATTGTCAGGATAATTTCCACTTTCGCGTTTGGTCAAAGGAAACAACCTACAACACCACCATCTGAGACTAGACCACAGAGGTGCAGACGTCCATTTCCGCTGGCAGCACCCTCGAATGTCTTCTTGATAGTTCCGTTGCTGGTCAATTCGTCCTTCTTGATCGTCTGGTCGATACGCACGACGTCCTGCCACACAACGCGTCCGGCTCCAATGTTCAAATGACCAACTTCGGAGTTGCCCATCAAGCCCTCGGGCAGACCCACAGCCAGCGATGAGGCCTCTAGTTCGGTAAATCCAGTCTCGCTCTTGGACAACTCGTCCATGACGGGCGTCTTGGCGGCCGCAATGGCATCGCCATCTTTGGGGCTCTCTTCGGATGGAATACCCCACCCATCAATGACGACTAGAAGAGCGCAACAGCAGAAGAATTAGCCACCCGAGCTCAAGATAGACCAAGACGAAGCAGATGACTAGAATGTAATCGAGGCGCTTCGGCGGTCGGTCGGGGTCTATTGGAACCAGGGATGGCGCCGTTTTCGCCCGGCGAAGCGTGGGACGAGGCAACGGTTGGGAATTGGAAGCTCCATGGCGGGGCAACGCTGGTGATGGAGAGGAAGAAGATGGAGAGGAAGACGTACTGAGGCAAGCCTTTTGCTCGGTCTTAGACATGTTGAGCGAGGCAATTCGAGCTGATTAGAATAAGGGATAATGACAATGGCAAGGTGGTCGTCTATGAAGACCGTAGGAGAGGAAGGAAAGATGTAGGTGCGTGATTTGATGGGGGATCAATCTTTCTTAGGTTCAAAGGCAGGATCATGTTTTTTGGATGGTGGGGTTGATTGATAGGCCGGCCGATCTAGGGATGTCATAGGTAACGAGCTAGCTAGCGGCGGTTGAGCATCATTTCGCACAGTATTTATGTATGCATCACGGTAATCACTCACAGTGTGTTGCTTTTTGTTCAAACTGGCACTCCAACCAAACCGTCACACAGCTGTCATCGGTGTTATCAACAAAATAAATCTTCGTTGAGCCAACCATCGCCCTCCAATCTCAAGCCGAATCTTTTCACGCCAGACACATACTTGGTTCAGCCATCAATCATTTTTTGACCGCCTGCTCCATCTTTTCAGGATTATATTTGCCTACGGTTGATTGTGAAAATTTGAGAATTTGTAGCGCACACCTCAGAAGCAACATGGCTGCTGAACTTCCTCCGCTGGCGCTGCCATCCAGCTTGTCGCCAGACGACCTCGACGCGCTCTCCGAGCTATCAATCGTGCTGGACAAGGTCAGAGCCAGCCTACAATCATCTGCTGGTCTCACCACAGGTGTCACCCCCGGAGGACCTAGCAGCAGTGGCCAGCAACTCTCGTTCAAAGACGTGCCTGGGGCGACTGACAAGCTGAAGCACAAACTGCAGCACGCCAGAGCGCAGGTCCGCATACTGCCGGATATGGACAGGACTATTGAAGAGCAGAAGGACGAGATTACAGACCTAGAAACGCGAATCGAGATGCAACGCGCCTTATTGGAGAGACTGCGCGAAGGTGGTGTCAGCTTCAGTAAAGATGCGTCTGCCAGTGGGGATAAAATGGACGTATGACCACGGAGGCAGATGCATGAGCCTCGGGCAAAGGTCGACCAGCACATCTGTTTATATTGTTACATATTCTTCGTCGCTAGCGTTCATGACCTCGTATCTATTTCACCCGGCTCAACCCCTGCCCACACCCTCGCAAAGCCGCCGATTCATTTTCGCTGAATTCCTACCTTATTCAACGTCTCCTCCACGCTTACGCCAGGCTGGCCCGGCACCGTCTTTGTCCATACCTCATTACTCAATGTTTGGGCCTCTGACAATGTCGTCCAGTTGGGGCTCTGGCTGCTCTTCAACCATTTAAAATCATCGACCTGATCCCATTGGTTCTCGACCGACGTTTCCGCCTCTGCTAACTACATCTCATGTTTAGTGCACGGATTTCTCTCAGTCTGCATAGGTCGGCATGCCGGTACTTACATAACACGAGGGCAGAGGAGCAAAGCGCATGCCTATGCAATCTTCAATGATGGGGTGGCTGGCGCAGTGCAAGTAGATGTCGACATTTTTACACTCGTGTATGCGAACTTGTCGAGCTACAACGACCAAAATACTGTTCGAAACATTGTTTATATGGATTGGACCATTAACACGGCCGGCCACGATGAGACTTCTGCTGATATCTTTGAGGACAAGACCAGGAAATGGGGCTCCTTCTGCAGTTGGTACAGACAAGTCGACGATGCAATTATGGAGGTCTCGCAGCGATCCTGCCGTGGTAGCCCTTGAGGCTGAGGCTGGCAATATAATATGAAGTCCGGATTGTTTAGAAATGCTGATGCTCTGGGCGGCAGAGAAGCTAGGCTTGCGTATTGGCGACGGGCTGGGTTGGGACATCTCGTCATTATAGTCCTTTTTCCCAGACGGCAGGTCGCTGAGGGTATCATGACTTTCGTCCGGTGTACTAGTAACTGCGCCTGGTGGGCCCGTGGAGCTGTGTGGTCGGCGTGACATGCTGCCTGGATTAAATCGGGGGTCGTTCTCGGGAGCGCCCATATCGACGTGATTTGTAGCGGTGGTACGTTTGAACTGAAAGCGCGACTTAGGTGCTACCTTCGCAAGAGTCTCGTTGAGGCTATCGTGTAATCCTTTGATTGCCTGAGGCCGGGGGGCAGCATTTCGTGTTAGCTCTATGAGAAAAAGACGACGTAAATGAAATCATAACTAGTCTATCTGACAACCACAAACCTCTGAGTATTGTCTTCGGTCGTACGATGGTGTAAACTCGGCAGCATCAGCCACTTCATTTTGAAGCTTGCTAATGCCAGCGAGGATATGGTCTGTGGAATCCTGGCGTTCGCCTGCGATTGCGGAGAGATGGGTCAACTGTGCTATCTCGTCCTGGAGATCTGTACAATTTCCTATTTTTAATTGACTGTCGTATTTGGGGGTGTGGTTGCGCAGGCTAAGAGCTCACCCTCAACGCTGTCGCGGAAATGGCGATAGAATCGCTGGTTGGGATCCATGGCGATGAATGGCTACTTGAGCTTGTTGCGATGGCTTCTTGTTTTTGGTGCTTTTCACATACAGGCAGTTAGTTAGTTGTAGGGGAACATGTTGCCGCGGCTGTTGCACTTACATAGAGAGCTCAGCATCAAAGATATTACTTTTAGGTCGGTCAAGGTTCAATCCAGCAATTGAAGCATACACACGGAATACTAATGAAACGAACGGACGGAAAAGATGAGTCGGGCGATCTTATCGGCGAAGTCTGTATCGTGAGATTGTGGTACGATCGAAAAAAAGAAAAAAAGACAGCGCAAGAAGCTTCAGCAAAAGCTCAGAATGTCTGCTGCTGCTGCTTTACCCCACATCCTTTGCCTGTAAGCCTTATTGTGTCTTTCGATAGCTCACAGACCGAGAAGCCTGTTTTTGCTTGGTGGCTCGACTGGCATTTATTGGGATCCATTTGCGTGCGGGCCAATTTGGGGGCACAGCGCTGTTTTTGAGGGGTTCGTGGTGCGATTAACGAGTGTGGAGAGAGGGGGAGAAACATGAGGGGTCTGAGGGACGCTTTTGGGGTAGTTCCGATTCTGCCTAGTCTTTAAGTCGACGTCATCAACTACTTGATCTTCACCACTCAGTAGGGAGTTTTAAGAATTGTTTGATAACCTCCGAGGGTATTACTAGATTTTGATTTCTCACGTCTATTTGACTCTGTCGCGTTGATTTTCAGCCCAAGTCTTCCATCACAGGGCCTAGGATTGGATGTTGCTCACTGGCTAATTCCACATTTGATGTTAAATACATTGTTCCTCGAGATGCCAGACAATAATCCTCCTTGGTTGTGCAAATCTGCGGCGCTAAAGGCTCTCATAGCATATACTGTAGACAAGGAACTCAAGATACGCAATAAACCCTGCCGTCTCAGTGATCTATGTACATCGTCCCAGTTGAGACCGGGGTTAACAAAACGCTAGGAAAGCTTCACCCCAATGAGGCGTGCTGAACATCACAAGCCCAGCCAGTCTCAGTCAGCTTCACCAGCCAGGAGCTTTCCCTGTCCTCTGTGATCGCAGCAGTCGACATCGCCGCCGAACAACCCACAAAGGGCTCAAATGGTTTCTCTTCAGCCACTTCTTCCGTTGTCTGCGAGCACTTTCCACCATCTGTACCTTCCGCCACGGAGGCATCGAATCTGCGTCAGTCTGGCACCCCAAAGGTGAAGTCACAGTAATCTTGGGGATTCTGTCCTGCCAACATCTTTGAGGAGCAGCTACTCGATTGGCTTCTCTCAACACGGAAATCGTGGCTGGGCTGAGCCCTTGCTGGTGCGGTGGTATCAGAAGATTGGAAATAAGATGTTGTAGAGCGATGTGGCTACTTCGAGATAGGTCGCGTGATGCTCTTACTAACAGGTGGAATAGTTCCCGTTTAGAAGCCTTAGCAGTCTTTTCAAGGTGGAGGATCGATCGTAAAACAGCTTGGAGATTGAGCTTGGTGGATAGTTGACTAGTGGATGAGGCCAGAAGAATGCCATCCATGAGTTTGCTCCGAATAGTCGAATTCAAGATTAACGACATGTTGATATGGTAGTATTTGCCCAACCACTTAGTATATTGCAGCTTCTTTTCCCGTAAAGAACATTATTCGCAGAATGTAAAGAAGATCAGACGCAAAACACATCAAAATTTATGCTGTTGGCTTCACTTACCCCGAAAGTTACTACAGTGGAGGGGAGAGGGCTGAACTCCACGACTAGAAATTCACAGCAAGTAAATGCGTTTGCAGACTTTTTTCAGCCGTTGCTTGGCTTATTTCTCAGCATCTTCTCAGTTCAATCATCGCGGCGGTGTTCAGAATAGTGTTAGCCTGTTAGTTGACTTTTTAGGAGCCTTTGCCAGGTGCAAACCTTGCCATAGGCAAATTTACTCCAGAATCAGACGAAGCTATTAAAAGCTGTAAGTGCATGTCCACCAATCGACACGCATAACGCATTTTGTCTATCAGCAGGTAACTCATTTATATGATGAATTTGTAAAGGTACCAAGTAACTGTTTTGTCCTAACGTAAAGAGCATGTTCGTCTTTCTTAGCTATACGTCACGAGCAGTTTGAACATCTTGAGTCAAGGCCAATCAAGTTAAACATTTAGAGCGTGTTGAGGCCAGTCCTCTGGCGCGTTCCAGGTGGCAATACACCATTAGTTCCTATGGAAGAACAAAAGAAAAGTTGCCCTTGAGGCTTATATTGAAACTCTATCCAATAAAGATGCTGCTCTAAAGGTGGTTGACCAACTACAAGAGGCAGCAGCTCTTGGCCGAAGAAAAACCACTTATATATACAGTGTATGAAAATCTAAAAATAGTCCATATTATGTATACCACTGTCTAGTAACCGTTTTGGGCTTGGATCCATGCGTGAAGCTTTAGTTGGATATCATCGCTGTTCTTCTCCATGAAGAACATATGACCGTTGCCATGGATGCCAACATTAGGGAGCTGAAGGTGAGTTGTTTGTGAGCACCCTGCCTGTTTCAGGTATTGAACCGTGCAATAATCGTACGGGACATGATAGGAAGATTCGGATGTGACAAGAAGGATAGGTTTTGGTGCCAGGTTAGAGAGCTTTCGCGGCGCCGGGTCTGTCGCTTGCAAGATACAGTCGGTATAATCCGTGCTGTTGGCTTTATACGTCTGTTGCACAAGGTCGAGAGTCGGGTCGCTGACTGCAGGCGAATATGTCAGTGGGATATCAGCCAACCCCCAAGCACGGGCAGGCGTGGTAGAGAAAATGGCCTCCTGGAAAGGAGGGCCAGTCGGCTCAAGGAGGATGAGGGCCTTGGTGAGTTTGGGACGAGCATCAGCAATGATTATGGGCATGAGGCCACCCTGGCTATGACCTAAGAGTATGACGGGCTTTCCAATCTTGTCCAGCAATGCAGCACCAGCCAGCTGAACAGACGATTGCTGATAGACGGCATTGTTGATGAACTGGACGTTGGAGCTGTAAAAGGTGTCGAAGATGGGATCACCCATGGAGCCATTTCCAGGCCATTGTGTGTGAAGCACAGATTGGGGCCAGAGCTTATAGTTCTGAGCAGCAGTGAAGCGCTCCTGGATGATCTCAGCAGAGTACGTCGAGGGCTTGTCCACCAAGTGAGCCGGCTGCCAAGGTGAGCGAGCACGAAGAGTCTGGTCGACAATGTAGACTTCATACCCTTGCTCGAGAAAGTGAGACACCCAGCTACGGGAGCCGTCAGGCTTGTTCAGGAAGTTCTAGAGTGCCGAATTAGTGACTGGTCGGTATTGGGGTGGCTTTGGGGATGGGGAAGTTAAAGTAGCGTATATGTAAGGGGGAGGAAACGTGTGGGAGTCAATTCGAAACAAGAACCATGGTAATAATTATGTTCTTTTGATGAAATGGATACGAGAATACGCGAGGCCACACAAGGGACTAGGCCGAATCAGAGAGTGTAGGAGCAGTCAATCACTTACGGTACCTGTCTGGGCCTGTCCATGAATCAGCACAATTGGTGCTGGCTGGCTGACTCCGTTGGTTGGTTCCAGCTTCTCGACATACATCTGGTCGCGGAAGATATGGCCGCCCGCACCATCATCAACATATCCTCCACCAGTGTAGAAAAAGGTACGAGTCGCAGGAACCTCTCCCGAGGCGCCTCCACGGCCAGAGTGACAGTTGGCGGAAGCCGAGGCCTGGCCCAGCAGGGCTGCGACCACAGCAGCCGCCTTGACGAATCGCATCACCCCCATGGAGCCGCGCAGCTGAATGCTATACATAGATGGCAATGGGCTGTGAAGGGTTTCCAAGTTATGTGATGTGATATCACTGCACATACGTGTGGTAGCAGTCACTCGCTCAAAAGGGACGAAGGAAGGCGAGGCAGCAGCTACCCGATCGACAATAGAAAAGGCTTTTTCTTCTCGAACCTTGGCAGCGCCAGGTGCATAAAAAGGGAAATGCGTCTATTATTAAGGAATGCTGGTAGAAACTCTTTTGCCATCACAGTGGCGGCTCTCGATGCCGCACCATCCCGGTGAGAATGGAGTGGATGCGCTGTACAGGGCGCGAGTGGCCGAATGGCGAGGTTGACACCAATATTAATTTGGGGATAAAATCGATAACCGGCTAAACATATTTCCCGGCCACAGCCGACAAAAACATCGAGACGGTGAGGCCACGGTGGGCAATATGAGCCGGAGAATCCATCACCGAGAATTTTGTCTCTAGACAATCTCAAGTCAATGCTCCAAACACCCACTTTCCAGCGCTTCTGAAGTGCCGATTTCCCAGGCCGCCAAGCGTCTCAATCACAGTGGTCTCCGCAACTTCTGTTGAAATATGCAAGCGCCAAGACCTGAATGCGGAGAGAGAGAAACGCTGCTGACATGAACTATGTAGACAGGTGGACCAGGGCGAAACCGTAAGCGATCCGGCGTGGCATTTGGGTTCGCAGCACAGTCATCTAGAGCGGTTGCGCCCACGGCCTGGCTATCGCGGACCCGGAACGAGCAATAGCCTGGGTGATCCAAGCCCCTCATCATGAAAGCCTGCATAAGCCTCATTTTAAGACCCCAGGGGGGGCTCCAGAATGGGGCTACAGATATCGCACCGTGGCAGATACAGCAAATAGCCAACCAAGTCGGCAAATCCGGCTCTGCAAGGAAGTTTGAAGGGGCCACAGGCCGGGGAAGTCCCGATTTCCATCAACCTGGTTCGCAATGGCCCTGGAGACGGCAGACGCACATATGCAGATATTCAGGTTGCTTCGGATTGTCAACTTCCGAAGCTTCTTCCAGACTATTTACCATTATGATCAACACTAGGCAACGGGCCAGCCACGGACTATTTGGTGGCTGCTTGTGGCAACTGCCTGATTGATGCAGCCCCATGTTTAATCCGAAGTGAAACATGCATAGAACCGTGGTTCTAGTCTGTCGAAGATGGCAAGTTCGCAAGCCATCTTTAGTTCAAATCTTATTATTGTGGGAGGATTATCCCCGACAGTAAAAGCCTTTTTGGGGGGGGGGACTATGACACTGAGCGTCACCCTTTCGACGAACTTGCAAAAACCTTCTAGAAGCCTAGCTGGTAGCCATTGACGCCATCGCTCATTAGAACTTCGAGCGATGGCTCCTAGACTTTGAACGAGATGGCGATGGTGATTCAAGCTTATGTAGGAACAAACGGGCCCGACAACCGGGTGGGCATGATGATTTGCTTCCTGGTCTCGAGGTTAGGTGAGTTGAGCAATCGCATTTTGCACCCTGGCCTGTTTTCAATCTGCCGGCTCAATCGCTTGGCTCTTACAGGGACTTGTTATTATTAGTGCGTGGCTTTTTCCTTTTTGTAAGCCCTCGTCGTCTTTTTGCACCGGCACGGAGTAAACCTCTGATTTACGCGATTGGCAGACTCAATATTACGGAGTTGGTGGTCGCTGCATATCTTAACGAGCATGGGGTCGTAGTAAATGGACAACAGCGGTTAAGATCGACGAGTTCAGCTCCTCTTCAAGTAACCCCAACAAGAGTCCAATCTTGCCTTAACTACGACTCAAGGCGCTACTAGAAGACTGTCCCTGTAACCCTTCGTTACTTTGTTCCTCCGATCACCTCATCGCATCGTGCCATCCCAGTTCCAAAGGCACTCTTTATTCCTCCGTCAAGTACAACTGTTCGTCCAGTCACCCCGCCCGACCTCCTATTGTGGGCTATTGCAGCTCAGCTTTTGGGACTATCAATTTTTTCATGCGAAGTTTATATCTTGAACGCACTACCTTCTTCGGTCCCACCACTTGATCCTGGTAGTTTTTCGGCTTTGTTTTCTATTTTTCCTTCGTTTCTTCCCTCGTGTGGTAGAATGGAGATGGGCATGCGGTGCTAGCTATGGATCCGACACTCGTGCTGCATTGGCTTTTCAGCTGCTTGGCCCTCATCATCATGGGGCTGCGGCTGGTTGGTAGGAAATGTCTCAAGCAAAGCTTCAATCTTGGCGATTATCTCACAATGGGCGCAATCTTTTGCGCCATGGCCCGCGTCGGTCTTATCCACGTTGTCTTGACTTGGGGCACCAACAACATGCCCGCGGCAGTTCGGAAGGATCACCACTTCAGCGATGAGGAGCTGTATCGACGCGAGATCGGCAGTAAGCTGTCTATTGTGAATCGAATATTTTACAATTCCTAGTTAGTCTTCGCTATGAAAGGCTCCAAATCAGCTGGCCAACCATACAAGAGATGCGTACTAATTATTGATGTGTCCATACAGCCTTTGGCTGCAGAAACTAGTTCTACTAGACCTCTACCGACGATTGATTCGCGATCTACCTTATGAGAAGATTCTGACGGCGTCGTTTCTTCTTGTCTTCTTCGCCACTTACGTTGTTGTTCAAGTCATTACCTTCACCGAATGTAAACCTTTTCACCTGTATTGGCAAGTTCTTCCTGACCCAGGTAGGTCTTGAGGCAATGCACCACCATTGCTGGATGTTTCTTTCTTTGGCCTATCAACATGCTGACCCAGGTCACAGGCTCCTGTGCTCAGGCTCAGCTTGAGCTTATTGTCCTCGGCGTCCTCAATATTATCACTGACGTTATGCTCTTGATTTTTCCTGTCCCCATCATATTCGGCCTCAAAGCTCCGATGCGCCGAAAGCTCCAGCTGGCTGGCCTCTTCACCCTCGGCATTTTCATCATTCTGATCACGATTATTCGCCTTCCGATCAACTCTCTCAACAAATACAGCCAAGTCAACCGTACGACATGGGCAAGCACTGAGCTCCTAACATCCGCGCTCGTCGTTAACGCACCAACACTATATGGCATGTACAATAATCGAAGGCGGCAGAATAAAAAGTCGACACCTCAGCATTACAACAGCGGCGGGGCAGGAAGTGGGAGGTTGGCTAAGGAGACGATCGGAGGAAGCCGGGAGTCCTATCAAAGAACGCCGAGGCGGAACCATGGCGGCATTTTGCAAACCAAAGAAGTGATTGTGTCGGAATTCAGACGTAGTAACGACTACATCGAATTGACGGACGGGCGAGATCAAACATCCCGGCATTCGAGTCAGAACGAGATATTATCACCAGCTTAATTACATTAATGATACTGCCGCCCTGTATATTTTTTTGGCATTTTAATAATGTGCTTTTTTTTTTTTTTTTCTTCTTTCAGGCTCATTATGATACTGATATCGGAATTCCTTGTACGATGGCATTCTCACCATCGTACAAGCGCGGGTTTTTGCAGCATCTCGCATGGTGTAGTTACATTGTGAGGCTAGTAGGCAGCTTCCCGTGTCTGACCATGTTCGTCATCATCAAGGCATTGCAATATTTTCTAGAAACTCGTATGCGTGACTCAATCGTGTTCAGGCTGTCACATACGACCGAGCCAGTCATGTGTCATTTATCACGTTTAGACCCGTCAGCCAATTAACCATTTCCCTCTTCAGTTTTGCTCAACCTCAAACTATCAACATTGCCGCCACGTAGCGGTGAGTGGAGGTATCATCAGGCCCACCGACACATTATTAGCAATAGCGTATCCTCCACACGTTAAAGTTGCGGGAGGGAGACGATGAATCTAACGCCAAGTTATAAGTTGAACTGGTCTGCCGGCTTGGCTTTGCCACAGGTAAAAACCCCCCTCCCTCCCACTCTCCCTCCCCCCCATGCGATGCGCCGCGCATCCCACTTAGCCGGGGTAGAGTCTTCGACGCTAATTTGCCGCATATAGATAGATTCTACGGCTCTAGCGGAAAGGGCTGCCGGTCATTATTCAAGGGTTAGGCTGATGCTAAGCAAGCCGGTGGGATCTTGGCGGTGGTGCTTGATGCAGTGAGATCTAAGCGACTTTGTCACGTAGTCTCAGGGAAGTTTGGATGTTGCGTTTTCTTTAGAGTACGTGTTTGTTGCCTTTAGAAAAAGGGCCTTATACTAGTACACGCTTCACATATAGCTCGCTTGCGAGACGTCCAACGACGGAAAACTTGGAGTATATGCCAAGAAGCAGTTCTACATAGACAAATACACTAGATTTCCTTGCTCGGTTGGATAAAACACATCTATTTCCAACCAATACTCACCCCCCATCTCTCTCTCTCAACGAGCTACTATCCACTCCTGGCTCTCGTCTTCCCACCCTTCCATCTCAACCTCCCAGCCCACTCCGCAAACTTCTGCACCTCCTCCTCCGCCAGCAGCAGCTCCACAGTGTAGTAGCTTCGCGCCAGCTCCTCGTGGTTCTTGAAACGGTGAACGAAGCGATGACACGCACCACACAGCCACGCCACGTTCTGTAGGTCCTCTTTGCGGTGCCACCCGCGCTTGACGGCCTTGTCGTGCACGAATCGCGGGATGAGGTGGTGGTACGATAGGGGGATCCAGGACCGCTCGCAGATTTCGCAGGCCTCGGTACGGGTGGATGGGTTGGCGGGTGGTGGCGTGGTGGCGTGGTGGCGGTGCTAATGTATTCTGTTAGGATGGGTAGGAGAAACGTTTCGGTCGTAGAGGGCAGAGGGGACGAGAGGGCTAGATCGGGGGAGATGAGGTTGTAGGCGATGAGGGTTTCGGGTATGCTAGGGGCAAGGTCCAGTTTCGAGAGGCTGTCCTCTGTTAGAGGTAAGGAGAACTGCGCCTGCAGCTCCGGGGATTCTCGCTAGGAGCGATTGTCTATGTTCTAGCGGGAGGCTTTGAAATATGCCGTCGGAGAGATAGTCGATAAAATCTGCCAGCTCTTCCGCATCCTGCTCCGGGTCCGGGGCCACTGCCGGTGTGATGATGGTGATGGACCGGGTTTGCCCCGCAGTTCTGGCGCGTCTTCTGCGCTTCGGCTCCGACCGCGTGCCAGCCGCTGCGGGTTGGACGAGCGTGGTGGAAAGACAGTCTCGGAAGAGCGCATAGTTGGGCTTCTCTGCCTCTTCGTCTGACATTGCTACAGTATACGATATATGCGGGGGAGGGGGGGCGTTGGCTATGTAATTGGATTAGGGGGTTATAGGGTTCGGATGAATGACCAAGTTAATGACGTGATTGGACTTCGTTTCTGAAATGATCCAGAAAGGGCAAAAGGGCATCTCATATAAAGTACAATCCTACCCCCCTGTAGAATGCTGTAGGTAGAAATCTCTTTGAGATTCCATTCTGCGTCCAACGCTGCGCCAAAACCAGCCTCACTACGTACTGCGGGACCGTTTTACCGCCTGACTCATTTAGCATTGCTCACACAGACCACGACTACTGCAGCCACAGACATGGCACCCCCAACCATCGTCGCCTTTGACCTCTACGGCACTTTACTGTCCACGGAGTCTATAGTCAAGGCACTGTCGAGATTTTGCGGGGATGAAAGAGCTAATGCGGTTGCGGCGCAAGCGAGGCGGTATCAGTTAGAATACACGTGGCGGGCTAACAGCATGGGTGAGTCGTTGTCCGGAGGGGGTGGCAGCCAATTATGGATAGAATGGAAGCATTGTTCAATCTCTCTCATGTTGAGTATTTTGCTGACGTATCACGAGGCGTGTATCAACCGTTTAATGAGATGACGCGCTGGTCGTTCAGGCACGCAACTGCAGAAGCTGGCGTGACTCTGTCGGCAGAGCAAGAGGAGCAAGTCATGGATGCCTACAACGGCCTAGACACGTTCCCAGACGTAGCAGACGCGCTCAGACTCCTCGGAAGCACTCCGTCTCTTGAACCGTACATCTTCTCAAATGGCACTACTGCCATGATTACCTCGTCTCTGCGCACTTCGCCGTCGCTGTCACAGGCAGAGTCCCTCTTTCCAGAGCCTCGAATCATCAGCGTTGATCCTCTCCGAGTGTTCAAACCTGATAAGAGGGCATATGACTATGTCCTGAGTACAGTAGGGTTAGAGTCTCGCCCAGAGCAGGTCTGGTTGGTATCGTCGAATCCATTTGATGTGGTTGGTGCGCGTGCGGCGGGCTTGAGAAGCGTCTGGGTTGACCGAGGTGGCTTGGGGTGGATAGATGGTCTTGGTGGTACGATGAACATTAGTCCAACGGTGATAGCAAAGGGAGTAGATGAGGCGATTAGGGAAATCATAAGGCTGAGTGCTGAGGTGTGATGTATGGGAGTAAAAACTTACTTATTCTCATGCATGGAGTGAGTTCCCATAGTAAAACACTGCTTTAATAGTGCCTCTACCAGTTTACGCGGCTACCCTAGAGGGCCGGTTTACCAAAGCTGGCTATGTTTTTTTGTTTTTTTTTCTCGGTGAGTTAATCAAGTAGACTTTCATTACCATACTTATTTATTATTATTATTTTATGACAGCAATATATCTCGGCATATTTATCAGTATTTGAATTTGGTAAGTGGGAGATTCACAATCACTTCATAGCCAGATATTATACCGCATATTACAGTTTGGCCAGTGTGACCCACTGACAACCGAAGCTCCTCCGACAATGCAAAATCCACTAATTCACGGAGACATCTTAAATATTTCGCAATTGCTGGCATGAAAGGCATCAATCTAGCTGGCTCTTTTATTGAGATTCAATTTCGGCTTCGGCGAATCCAAGCTTGGAGCACGCAGTCAACAAGCAACGAGGCAAATCCCCATGAGGCTGGAGCCTACCTAAAATCGGTATCGTGGACGTGCAGTAGCACCCGCTATCGATATGCACTAGACCGACTGGGATCCTTCTATTGCACCCCTGTACTTGACTGGAGCTTCAAAACTTCAACGACCGTGCTGCGATCCAAATCTCAAATCTTCCTCTTCGCAAATTGCCCGAAACCCTGAAAAGCCACAATCGCCAGGAACCTCTCGTCTCGAGTATTAACGCCACATAGACGCGGACACTTCACCTTTGCCTAGACGTCGCAAAACTCCCGAGCTTGAAAGGCAGAGAGCTTCGCAATCTCAGAACATGGCTCCAGAAAGGGACTACGGCAGCTCTTCCCGTCGACGGCGAGACGGAGATAGCGATGGCGAAGACCAGCCACGGCGTCGAGACGACCGGAGGGACCATCGGAAGAAGCCTTCCCATCGCGATAATGACCGACCGAGACATCGATCCCGTGACCGGCGGCGCTCCCGAACACCAGACGAATCGAGGCAAAGACGCCGTAGCCGCGACCGAGAACGAGATGATGGCCGTGATCGTAGCTCTGAACATTCTGGGAGACGAAGGCGCTCACCTGGCGAGAGAGACTCAGGACGCGATAGCCGTGCCTTGACAAAGCGAAAGCCGAGCCCCGTGAAGCGAGCGGGCCCACTGCCCTCACAGGAGGCCTCGTTCGCCGTCACTACAGAACCCGGAGGTGACCCGGAGAAACCCAAAGAGAAACCCAGTCTGGCAAACTCTGGCCGTCTGGCAGCCTTGTCCAATTCGGTCAGCCAGGCGGATGGGTCTTCCATCACACTCAAATACCACGAGCCGGTAGAGGCGCGCAAGCCGTCGCCACGCGACCAGTGGAAACTCTTCGTTTTTAAAGGCGGGGACATTGTTGACACCATTGACCTGAGTGCTAGGAGCTGCTGGCTCGTAGGCAGGGAAATGGCAGTGGTGGATTTACCCGCGGAGCATCCCAGCATCAGCAAGCAGCACGCTGTCATTCAGTTTCGCTATATTGAGAAGAAGAACGAATATGGTGACAGGATTGGCAAGGTGAAGCCCTATCTAATCGACCTCGAAAGCGCCAACGGAACCATATTGAATGATGAGAAAGTACCCGATAGTCGATATCTCGAGCTCAGGGATAAGGACATGATTCAATTTGGAAGCAGCACTCGAGAATACGTTGTCATGCTCGCCCCCAGGGATTAGATGGTGTTACAGGGCGGAAATAAATCATCGGGGCCTGTCATGCGAAAGCGAGGACTTCGTGTCTACAAGAGACAGGCGCCAGCCTTGCGAAGAAGAAATAAAAGCCGCCTCGACAAACCGCCACATTAAACTTTTGTCATGTCTTGAACGTAACGAACACAAGACAGTCTCCCGCTCCCCACCGTATTTAGATAGTCAAAACATTTTCGGCCAGGAGACCCCGAATACGTCATGTGTTATGCACCTTTTGAGTCACTGCCCAAACACAATGGTGGAGGTTATTGGCTTGTGAGCTTCTGTGTCACGCTGCTTGGAGAAGTTTTTTCTTTCTTTCTTTTCTTCTGCCAACCTGAGCCGAGGATTTCCACCAAGACAACTCGTCAATCGTCATATTTGGCCTTGAACACCTTTGACAAGCGAAGATACCAAAAGGCCCTTTGCCCTGCATCATTCTAGGCATCACGATACAGACATGCCTGATCGAGCCAAGGCGTGGCGCCTCTACTAACGGCTCAATCACGCGAGTGCTGAGGAGGATTTATACTTTGCGCCAAGGGGGCCCTTTGGCGAAGGGCGACCGGACATGCCTATTTTTGAACGTTTGCTTAGAGACGGCGTTGTCCAGCCTCCAACACCAGTGTTGGGTCACGCAACCAATAAGACCTGGAGTCCCACATAATTGTTTCATGACTACGGCCATTTGTTTTCCTGGCCGGCCGCCTAACTCGATGCCATCTGATAGCTCACCGTTGACATGGCTGAAATCCAAGCCACCATATGTCAGATCTGTTGCTTCCCTTGAACTGGTCGAACAGAGCTTACCGCTTCTACTGCAGCTTACCGAGCAAACATTCTATTGGCCTCGCTGTCTAAAGTCTCCGCGTTAGACGACGCCTATGCCGTCGAGAGTTTCCATATTGGGCGGACCCGTGCCACGTTTTCTTCTCCCACGACGCTTGAGCCGTAGAAGGGGAGGCTAGGGGAGGGGGACCCAATGGGCCGAAACACAAAAAAACTTACCTGGGCTGATGCTGTAAGTGGCTCGTGTTTCTAAGTTAATGCCGGAGGGGGCACTGCGATATGGCTGTGATCCCAAGACGCACTTGGGCTACTGTGGAGGATTGCCTGCACAGCAGTCCGAATGATCAAGCAATGCATAGAGACGCCGTTCGGCTATCACCCACGAGTATCCGGATCTCGGTGATGGCTGTCCCCTCTGCATGCCAGAGCTGGCTGGGTGTGGTCTCGCTAAATCTGACAGATCGAGTTAATACAGTTGCCGAGGTGGATGAGATGTGAGGCTGGGGGCTATGGTTGGCCTCCATCGTGTGGGGGCTCATATATGCATGTGTATGTTGAGGTAGAACAGACAGATTCGTCTATAAAATCATCAATTGTCTCTGCAGTCTCAAGGTTGAATCTGAGGACTCGACTCATTGAAGGATATATCATTTGAATCATCACTGTGACCATCACCTTTCTATAATCACCGGATCTATTTTGAGATATCACCATCACCATCACCATCACCATCACCATCACCATCATCAAATATGGTAAGTGACGATTAAATATCTCAAAGTCTTGTCACCCACCTCTTACACAACGTCAAACTGACCATGACTTCCTTGCAGGGATCAACAGACCACTCTACTGGTATTTCTCGATACGAGACAACAGCCGTTTACACCCATCCCGACGCCAAAGTGGACATTGTTCTCGTGCACGGGCTGAACGGCGATCCAGAAAAGACATGGACATCCAGCGGCGGCACATTCTGGCCCACTGATCTTTTGCCCGCCTCCCTGAAAGGAGTGCAGGCCAACATCCTCGTGTACGGCTACAACGCCGACGTGTACTGCCGACGCAACGACCGCAGCGCCAGCGACAACTTCATCCACCAGCACGCCCAGACCCTAGTGACCAGCCTGACGCTGTACCGCAAAAGCGAAGGCACGTTCAAGAACCCCATCATCTGGGTCTGCCACAGCCTGGGGGGCATCCTCGTCAAGCGCGCACTGCTGTACTCGAATGACCTGCGGGCCGCGCACCACGAGGACTACCGCTCTATTTTCATCTCGACGTTTGGCATCATGTTCCTGGGGACGCCGCACACGGGCTCAGACGCCGCGGCTTGGGGGCTGGTGCTGCAGGCTATGTCTGACACGGTCATTCCTAGAAAGTTCTTTGAGTCGGAGTCTGTGCTGCTGCGGACGCTGAAGAAGGACAATGAGACGCTTTCGAATATTAATAGCCATTTTTTGGATATCTACCAGCGCTTCAAGATCCACATGGTGCATGAGAACCACAAGACAGATATCAAGGGAACAAAGTAAGTCCATCATACGGGATACATCTTCACCAACTTCAAAGCAATCGTCCCCCCCTTTTTTTCTTATCCGCAGCTGACATTACAAAATCAACAGGATCCTAGTTGTCGACCCCAACTCCGCTAGTCCTCAGCTCCCCGGCGTGACATACTACGGCGTCGAGGCGTCCCACGCCCAGCTGTGCAAATTCGACAACAAAAACTCACCTGGCTTCCGTGCTCTCTCTACAGATATCAGGCAATGGGCTCTCGAGGCGCCAGACTTGATTGCCACGCGGTGGCACGTAGAGGCCCATGATAAGGCGGCGCGAATGCACTATGAAGTCCAGGAACGCATGTCCCCCTTTGTGAGTCTGCAGTGACGAGCCTGTCTTTCTTTATCTTTCCGAGCATTTATGCATGTCGTGTCCGTGAAGAAGAAGAATGCTGATAATGGGGTATTTTTTTTTTTCATGTTAAATAGATGAGTCCTTCCATGTCATACTCGACTCGCTCGCCATCACCAGCTCATAGCTTTATTATGCATGCGCTTCCCATGATGCCATATGACGGTGGTGAGACCCCGTCGTCTCAGAGATCTGTTTCCCCGGTTCTGATTGAGGCGGCGAAAATGGCTGGCGCAGTTAATATTAACATCTTGGAGGGAGTATCAGGTCGTGCAGACTTTGTGCAGAGACACACATGATGATGGTAGTGGTGGTGGTAGTGTTTCTCTTTATCTTAGAGTGTTCGGTTGTGTTTTGATTGCTCAAGTTAGTTTATGATGATGAAGAAGACGGCTAGAATGGGATTTCTCTTTTTGTCAGAGGGCGCATCTCACTTTTCATTTAGATGTTTAGATGTATATGTATCTAGTGTCTAGAATGGAATGAAACAAACTCATTCACCCCCTTTCGTCGTCTTGGTTTATTCTAGTTGAATCCTAAATACCTACCTACACTTCCACAACGCTACGCAAACAATGGCATTTATCCTTCAATAATAGAAACCCCTCAAAACCTTCCACCCCTTCCCTTCCCTTCCCTTCCCTTCCCTTCCCTTCCCTTAGTGGGGGATCAATCGAACAGTCTAGACCTTTTGAGAATCCATTCCCAAAATGGCCTTGTCTTCTTTACCCTGTTTGGCATTTTCTTATTTTCTTATTTCTTACTTTAAAACCCTTACCCCTCCCTCAGATTGAAGATGCATGTGCCACATGACGCTATCGTGAGAGTTAGCGCCGTTGGCCCCTCCTCGACCACGCGGCAAAGACCATACCTCCTACCATACATAAAATTCCCGAGTACACAGACGCATTTAGAACGGCAGGCAGCCATGGCTGATAAATTCTCCGAAAATGGAAATATCTAAAAATGGCTACTTCTCCTGCATTTTTTGAGCGTCACATCACAGCCTATATAATCTGCAAAAATGAGGTTTGCAATGAATGGATTTGAGCGTGGGTTTGGAAGTCATGCGTCGTGAGTCTGCTCAGTACTTCTTCTCCCACTCTGTTAGGATATGAGATATTGCATATAATTGCAGATCGTCCATTCATAGGGCTGAGGTTTAAACGATATTGAAAGAGCCCATTGTATCATAAAAAAAAAAAAAAATTCAATTATTTTTACTTATTCTGAGGATACATTATTCTGCGTTTACCTTGTTGTACAGCATGTAGTTGACAAAACCTTGTTTGCTGCTTGGACGTTTAGCACAAGCAAAAAAAGAACTCGACAAAAATACGCAATGGGTCCATGACCCCTGAAGCAATGTCATACTGGAAATGCCCAACGCTTGTTAGAATATCACTTGAGCCTGTCTAGCTCTACGGCGCAAGTCGTCAGCGTCACCGAACTCGACGCAAAAAATCGCTCTCGATAGTCCATGGCACAGTTGGATCCACCGAGCCGGCCAACCGTCTTGGCTACGCAACTACCGCAATAGAGACCCATCACGCATAGCCCAGCCCAGCCCAGCTCAGTTGCTTGTCCTTCAAACCATCATCACTTGACAAAGTGGAGGTCTCCGGGATCGTTTCGGTCTTACATCTTGCAGTCGCAGAACAGACCGTTCTCAGAGAAGTCCTTTTGTGACAAGAGTGGAGACATGGCCGTAGGTAACCGTGCTGTTATTGCTGTGCACAGTAATTGCCATTCTGGCTATCTCTTGGAGCTTGCCAGAGTGTGCTGAAGATGCTGCGTGAGATCTGTAATAGTCCGTGAGTCTACATTTCCCTTATCCTGTGGATATAGAGGGAGCTATTGAGAAATAACAGTTAGGATGAATGATTATGTCATATATTGATTGACAGTCCGTCGAAGCTCTTGCAAGACGAGGCATGTAGCCATGATATAGGAGTATTGATTCTCCCACCCCGTTGTAGTTACCAACTTGCATAATCACTACCAAAGCAGTCAGTTGGGCCATGACCCGAACTGGCGAAACCGGCAAGAAGTCAACGATATGGTGAATATAGTCATCATTTTGGAATGGGCGGGGGCTATCGTGAGCTGTGATCTGACTTTGCCAATTTTCCTGGTGCTGGTCAACTCTGGGCTTCTCGATGAAGCTTGCTCCCTAAGTTGATATCCATGTAGTTGGAAGCTATGAAGCTTAGTACGTTCTGCAAATTTATTGGCAGGCGAGAATAACCATACTGATTACTAGCTATTATTGTTGTGAGCTGATCTTTAGCGCTGGTGTTGATATAGTGTAAGTCTGCTTGCTTGTTGTCTGTCCGTCTTAGAATTAGAGAATACTATTAGCACCTCTAGAGGATGAAAAGTTGAAGTTGCTGAAAAGTATTGCCAACTTGACTATACTGAGCCCTCATGGGATGCAGCAGGCGGGGATTGGAATTGTCAGCCCCCCTCCGCATGCTGGCGAAACGATTCTTCTCAAACTCCGCTTTCTTGATCCTATCTTCCCCTCCACCTCCCTCCTCCCCCTGAATCAAAGGACACGTTGTATGTATCATGCATCGAGAGAATTGTCAAGAACGAAAAAAAAACCTCACGCCACATCTGAGACGTGGCACAATTTGCCGAGCGCCTTCGGCCATGCCTTGTCTTAAGATCAGCGCCGCCTTGTTCATCTCAACCATCGAGAGGTCGGAGAGACATCGATGTCGCATTTCGGCTTGGCAGGGTCAGACAGGGACCGGTGTCAAAACAATGCACTCAGCACTAATAGAAGCATAGCATGAAGCCGTACAAATCTGCCGCCAAGCCACCAATTATGACGCCGACCAACGCCATAAGACCCTTGCTGATCTTGTACCTGTCCGCAGGAAGGATCATCCTGGTATTCAACAAATGAGAAGAGCTGACGTGCGTTGTTTGGATGGATGGAAAATGTCCTCAGAGGCTCTTGAAACGATTTACAGTCGAGCTCGTTTGATACCTTAGAATCTGGGATGCCAATTTGACAAGTAGTATCGACATGCTTCTAGATCTCGTTTCAAAAAGATTTGGTCATGGTCCTGCACATCTTTCCTCTGGGGATACCTGGGGTTAACGTATCGGGATTGGGGAAGACTGCAGCTCCTTAAAAAAAAGAATGGTCATGTAACCCATTGAAAGCGAAGATATACATAGCTGTAAAGCATACGGACGGCCCGCTAGACAACCATTATTGCAACAATGAGGCACTTCCTAACCCATCGAATTGCTTTGCTAGTTAATCGATGGCGCTATTCATGGAGCAGAATGTCTGTAATATGACGCAGCTGTGGTCCAAATTTCCCCGGGCAACACACGCTTCCGGCGCAGCTAATTGACATGTGTATGTGCAAGTAGTAGCAGAATGGAGCTCTCGACAGGCCATCTCGCCAATCCGGGGAGATTGAATACAGCGGTCAGCCCCGTTATTGAGGCGCTTTTTGCGGAATGGGTCCATGACATTTGCTGAGAATATGACGTCAAGTAGGCTCCATCTGCGACGCCGTCAAGGCGATAACGAGGATCGCTATGCGTGTCTGGCCGCTGGGGGTGACGGTCCTATCTTATCTCGCCGTGATAATATGATATCGGGTACGAAATGGAGGGTGACAAAACGGCGGTCCGAGATTAGAAGAGAACGTAGGTGGTGTATGCAGGCTTGTGCAAAGTCTGTATCAAAGTATGCGGGATGTCAGTACGGGAGCCTTTGCGGATAGTTGTCTAATCGCGTCATGGCACAGCAGATGTGCCACAAGGTTTGTGAAATCACACAAGGGTCTACACCTTGATCTGTTTTTGCAGATATCAGCACACACATGTACGCCGTGGACATTTTTGGCAACTTTTGGGCAAGTTTATATGGAGCCGGTGAGATGACGGACTTCTCACAGGCCTTGTATGGAACGTGGCTCCTGGTGTGTACAACCGCCGCGGCCACGACAGACGCCACGCTCAGGTACACATGTGAGTTCAGTCGAATAGAGCGAGAAACGGAAAGATAACTGAGGCCATCTGCAGGCGTCTGCCGTCAGAAATCTTGGCCCAGTATGGGGGCCCTTGAGCAGCGTGGCTGCGGCGCTTATTGGATGACGGCCGGGCTCTGAGCGGACCTTGAGACGGTGCCGAACGACGGTAGCCACAGACGGCGGCTGGGCTGTGGCGCCGGTAACCGCTCACGGTTAGCGTGAGATGCAACCACACGCGCAGCCCTGGAACGGACAGGCAGAACGACACCAGATTCTGGTGTGAGACGTCGATCTGCGCAGCTAAACTGCGACGGAACGTGGTGGATTTGTTACGTCGTTGGGTGGTGGGGGGCCTGTTGAAGTTTTTGATGGAATGGATGGGACTTGTTGCCTGGCGGCCTGGTCGCCGTTCAGCCTGGCAGGTACGGAGGCTCTGTCGATCCCCCTATGCACAGTCTGGCCGATTACACACTGTGCAATGACGCCCTAATTGTTGAGCATAAACAGTGCGAGTTCAAGAAACATTCCATGGGTTAGTGAGTACATGCGATCTCGGCAATCACCAGCTGCTGGTCCAGGTACACCCGTATCGTTCCTAGTGGCGTTTCCTTTTTCGCTTCCCTCGCCTCTGGCCACTCGGGGATTTTCTCTTCCCACGTCAAACTAAAAATGAAAATCTTGCCATCCAACAACCCGCTGGACACCCTGGCAGGTGAGGTCGACGGGAGGCTGAACTTCCTCGGCAAGGACTGACCGAAGGTGAAAAAAAGAATTAGTAACTGAAGACACTTCAAAATATGACGTCGCCACATCTCGATCCGATCTGTTGCAACGGTTTGGAGAGTGTTCTGAAGAGCAAGACACCAAGTCGAGCATTCTCCACTCGTTTATGGAGAATGGCTAAACGTTTGATACTGCTGTGGCCCCCGTCTGAGAAACTGTGACGCTGTCAGTAAAAGCGCATCGTGCAAACCGTCTAGGCAACACAAGCGAACCACTGGGTCTTGGGCCTCTGCGACAGAGAGAAAAGTGGGAATGAAATGCGCATGCATGGATCTCCTACATACATGCACACGATGGAGCAACAGGAGCTGTATCTCTACAAGGTTCAAGTCTGGCGTCTCGCCGCTCTTCAAAGTACCTCGCTCGACCCGTCGTCGCCTTAGCCAAGCTATCGCGGTCTCCACCAACGTCGTCATAATGCTTGAGGCTGCTCCATCCTGCGAGGCTACGACGACCTTATGTGATGGCGCTTGCTGGAGACACGAAAACAAAAACAATGGAGACATCGATAAAATGCCGCAGTTGCGTTATCGCCAACCTCTCCACCACAATTTCCACTCTACATACTCCCAAGTCTCCAGAAAAAAACACACGCCGTTGTCTTTCATCGTACAGGCCGACTCATGAACGGAGTCCCTTCAGGGGGCCAGTCCGGCTCCACCACCGTGTTGAGATGACGGAGGCGGTGTTGATTACCGTCGGCCAAACTGGCGTTTTGCATGTACTTGCCAGACGTCGAATAGCTGTATGCCTCACAGATACCGGGGTGGCCAAGTGACAAGGTATGTCATTTACTCGGAGCTTGCGAGATACGCGGAGGGAGCAAGCAGAGAGTAGCAAACAAGAGGATCAAGACCTCAAGTTTTGAAGTATTTAAGATGCAGATGAATCCCCCGAATTTTCGAATCAGAACTCATCATCATCCAACACAAACACTTCTACAAAGAAACAACTACTACGACTGCCCACGTCAACTTCACTGTTTACAGGCATACAACCACTCTTCACCACCGTCCAACATCTTATATATATATATCAAAACTCCTCCGTTTTATACAAACCAAATCTTCAAAATGGCCCCCTCTGCTATCACCCCTGAGACCTCTCCTGAGCGCCGCACCACCTTCGTCAAGAAGGTTGTTGCCGGCACTCCCCAGAACCGACCTCACAGCAGTTCTGTTTCCTCCATCACATTGAACGACGGCAACGTTATCCCCCAGGTTGCTCTCGGTGTCTACAAGGCCCCCAACGGCCAGGAGACCGAGGATGCCATTACTGCTGCTCTCGATGCGGGTTACCGTCACATCGACTCTGCTGCTCGATATGCCAACGAGGAAGCTTGCGGTCGTGCCATCCGCCGCTGGCTGCAGAAGACCGGCACCCCCCGAGAGGAGATCTTCATCTGCTCCAAGCTGTGGGACGCTGACCACGGCTACGAGGCTACCTTTGAGGCCCTGTGCTCTTCCCTCGAGAAGTTTGGCCTCGACTACCTTGACCTGTACCTGATCCACTCTCCCGCCTCTGACGAGCAGAAGCGACTGGACAGCTGGAGAGCGCTAGAGACTGCCCAGAAGCTCGGCAAGGTTAGGTCGATTGGTGTTTCCAACTTTGGTGCTGCCCACATCGAGAGCCTCCTCGAGAACGCCCGCGTTGTCCCCGCTGTCAACCAGGTCGAGGTCCACCCCTTCTGCCAGCGCGAGGCCCTTGTAGAGCTCTGCGAGAAGAACGGCATCAAGATCGAGGCCTACTCCCCTCTTGCTCGCGGCAACAAGCTGGAAGATCCCACCATTGGCGCCATCGCTGTCAAGTATGGCAAGAGCCCTGCTCAGGTCCTCCTTAACTGGAACGCAGCTCGAGGCAACGTTGTTTTGCCCAAGAGCTTGACCCCTGCCCGCATTGCTGCCAACCTCGAGAGCTTCAACTTTACGCTCTCTCAGGAGGACATTGAGACCATCAACGCCCTTGGTGCTGAGAACTATGTCACTGGCTCCATGCACAAGTCTGCCGATTGAATGAATGATTTAACGAGCCAACATGATGGCATGAGCATTTTTTTTATCACTACTACAATAGAATGGGTACTTGTTTGCTTGTTTCGGGCTGGATCTGGATTATACGACATTATGCCTCGCTTCACATGCGCCGCGAACAACCAATTGCTGGATGCATAACCAAAAAAAAAAAAGGAAGAAGCGCCGTATGGCGTCGACCCAATGGGAAGATTTGAACCTGTTTCAGGGGTCTATCTTTCGGGGTCACGCCAACACGGAAAGGTATATATAGATTACAGAGGCGGTATAGTTTTTTGTACCACCGCTCGGATACAGGAACTTTTAGGGCATATTTTCGGTGTTTTTAGAGCGTTTTTTTACTAAGCAAATATAAATTGAATCTTATAAATATTTTTTTTACCAATATCGTGTCTGTCTATTTCTGTGGATTACCATTACCTCAAGTGTAAAAAATGTTATCTCCAAATATAGCCATGGAGCTTTGCTTACAGACGTGTCGGTTAGCAGTTGGAAAGTTATGCAGAGAGTCAAGTCAGTGTCAATAAAAGACAGACCAAATGAAGTAACTCTGCACAAAAACCAGGGGTTACGGTGCCTCGCAACAGTCTCTCTTTTACTGACATTGACTTGGCAGTGTAAGTGGGTTTATTTCACATGTCGCGAAAGTCCCCAATGACGTCGCCATGCAGGTGGCTTTTGCTCTAGCGTGCTACTGCAGCCAGGGGGACCACCTACAGAAGCGGATGCCGTGAGCCAGGGGGGGGGGGGGGTTCCGCACGTTGACTCGCGGTGAGGCAGCCTATTTGCTGGTTGAGGGGCGACACACTTGTCCCGGGAGGTGAGTGTGGTGGTGGTGATGGGAAAAGGGTGGCATAGATAAAAAACAACTGCATGTTACTAGGGAGGTACATACATTACATGGGTCGATAGGGCATGGGATATACCGGTACTGTAGGTGATGGGATCCGCATGGCTGGCTGGAGATACGTATTCGTTCACCTTGTAGACAAGGTATTATGGATGGATTTATGTATGTATGCATGTATGTATGTATGTATGTATGTATGTATGTATGTATGTATGTATGTATGTATATATGTATGTATGTACGTGGATATTAACTACAGGTCAGCCACGTCTCTCTCTGTTTGTCCGTTGAAGGCCTTCTCCGATTCGACGGCTTCATCCATGACCTGGTACAAGCGACAACACCCCGAAGACATACCTCATACATACATCCCTAGTATATAGGTAAGCAGGGACAATACGGAGATTTTTTTCTCGTTAATGCAGCGGCAATGGCGGCGGCGGGATCGGAGAGACGGTATTAGATGGATGGGATGGATGGATGGCGGTAGTGGGAGGGAGGAGGCTCTGATATCTGGCCACACCATCTTTTATTTTTTCTTTCTTTTCGTCTAGAGCAAAACCCTTGTGGCGTGTCAATCTGAGTAAAATCTAAGCCAAGGGGGAGGGGGAAAAAAAAAATTTCTTGCTTTGTACATATGTAGATGATCTCCGTGGCGATCACCAGCTGGAAGGGTTTAGAGGGGGGGAGGGGAGGGGATTCCTTCAGTACGTTGCATGTATAATAAGACCAGTTTGTTTTTTTGGCCTTTGCCGTTCTCATTCACAAGTACCTAATCTAAGTAACGAGCACCAGTTCACTGGCGGTGTTTCAGCGGTGGAGAATAGGTTCGAAGAAGAAACCCACAATTTTTTTGGTAAGGCCATGAAAATATTTTTCATTTGGTTTCGGTGTTTCTCTACGCGCGCAGCGTACGACAGGTAATATTCGTTGTGCAGATCACCCTGTTGAGAACTTTTCAAGGGGTGGAGGGGGGGTGTTGGTTTGTCTTACCGCCGCCGCAGGGTTAGTTTAGCTGAAATACGTGTTGTTAACAAAAAAAAATCTTAATTGAAATGTATCCTCGGGAAGTTGAGGCGATGGCTGCATACATATGTTTTCTCCGAGGAGGTGTTGCCTGCGTGCGTTGGTTGCTTATTCAGACGGGAAGGGGGGATAGTAGTGTCGATGGGATGGGGGTGAGCGAACTTGTCTCTATCAAACACGCGGTTGGGGGGGGGCAGTATCGTGAGAAATCATAATAATGATGATGATAATGATGATAATGATGATAATAATGATAATAATGCCTTGGGTTTTTTGTTTTTGCTGTGATAAAAGACATGTCGTTGAAACAGACGCTGCCATGTCCATATTAAACCCATTATAAACCCCATCGTGACCGACAGACAGACAGACAGCCAGCCAGACACATGTGGGAACTCATCTCGCATGAGAACCACGTGTGGACACAGAATTCCCACGATCCAAAAAAATCCAAAAAAAAAAAAAAACCTGGGGTTTTGGCTGTGCGGGAAAACAAAGTTATGCCCCTCCTCCACGAAAATCTCACGATAGTTGGGTCAGGTGAGCTTGGTCCAGCCCGTCGGTTCTGAGGGGGTCTGCTAATGCGGCCCATATTTATGAGGAGATACGATAGGGCGCATGGGGAGGATGTAAAGTGGTTTTTTTTTGTGGTGTCGTGAAGAAAAGAAAAATGAAAAGGATAAAGAAATTAAAATAAAAAAAAATTGGTGGGATGGATAGATGAGTTGGTTTACCCCTTTGAACGAGACTGACGATATTAATTTTTTTTTGCCCTCGGTCGCAAACCTTTTGAGGGTCTGACACCACCTGAAGATGACGCAGGATATGAGATTTTTCTATACTCTCCATCGTCACTCTTCACCGCCAAAGATGGATTCTACGAGTTACGGTTCACAAACACCCCTTTCATTGTCGTCAATGACCTAGAGGTACCGAACCTAAACCGAGGTGACAACAATGTCGCAATCCCAACCACCAAATACAACTCTACTTCCACGAACAAGGAGGCAAAAACATAAAGTACAAAATGCAGCAGTCACCAAAACCTGGTACGGACGCAAATTCTCGGAACAGACTATAGCTTGAGTTCTGCGTGCCGAGACCTCATTCCATAGTGACGATGCCCGATCCTATACACACTACTACTACTACTACTACTACTACTACTAACATCCATATGCCTCTTCTCAACATCAAGTCCTCATTGAAGCTGCCGGTCGCATCTGAATAGAGTATCTAAATAGAGCATCGCCCATCAAGGCAATACCATCTCTCACTACCCACGACAGACTTTCCACTCCTATGCTCATAACTATGGACATAGCAAACCTCCTCTATTGCACACAAGTTTTAATTTTTTCAATTTTTTCAATTTTTTTTTTTTTTTTTCATAAGATACCCCAAATATACGGGCTGACACTAGTGCTACCGTGTCTGAATCGCTGTTCGTCCAAACGATTACCAGCTCATTAATGATCACCTCGGCATGGGTGTGTTTTGTTTTCTTCCGGATAGTCAAGAATTCCCTACTTGGGTATCTCTAGTTGTGTTTGTTTGAACATTAATCACCTCAAACTTGAGTTAGCATGTAGAGATGGGATATTTTGACCATGAGTTGTTCAGTTGTTTAGTTGTTCACAACCATGCATCTTTGGCTCCCTCATAAACGCTACGTTGACGACAATATCTATACCGTCTCTTTCTCTCGTAGAAGCCACGAGCCAATATAGAGTCTTACTTACTCCTTTAACTCCCAAACTGTTTGCCGTGCTTCTTACCCTTTCTTTCACTTCCCAGTCTCCGCATCTAACATCTAAGCTTTCGCCATTGACTCTTTTATGCCTCTATTAACACATTCTATCCAAAGTAAAAAAATATAAGCCCGAGACGACTATTTCAACAACTCGGTCACAAGCAGTGTGACTGACGCATATACTACTACTTGAACTTTCAAGTCACACGATACCGATCAATCATGACTTGTCTGGTAACAACCCAAGCAACCCCGACAAGGTTTTATTTTATTTAATTGCTATTCTCTCCAGAAATTACTGGGTTTCTCTGATGACTTCACTTCCTCCTAGGAACTATAACATCTACGCGTATCTGCTCCAACTAAAAACAACTAGAGTTGCTTGTAATATCTCAGCTCGCCCGGGGTATCTCAAAATTCCAAAAATTACTACTATAACACCTTTGGATCTAATTGTGCCTGTTGTAGGATCCGTTTTACTCGAACATACAGTTCCGGATCCTCTTTATCTTCCCAGGCCCGCCCGCCTGGAAATATCTGCCGCCTTAGCCTGTTTACCCACGGTGCCAGAGGCTTATAGTATTCCGTAAAGTTCACGTTGATACGATTGAGGAAACGGGTTTCTGAGGCTATGAGGCCTGCTTTCACGTCTGCTAGTTGTGTGGTGCTGCCGTAATTCCACTCGTCAAAGGCGTCAACTACTTGAGCCTGATGTCCATCATAATGGATACAGATCCAGAATAACACCCAGAAAAACGACTCCAGGTCGTGCATGAAAGTGTGCACATCTCCATATAAAGCGCCAATTGCCATAAAAACCCGTGTGCCAGTCTTGCTTTTAGCCCCTGATGACCCTTGTCGATTTTCTTTAATGGCCAGATCAAGGTCAATTAAAAATGACTTCCAAGAGGGATTATTCCTATCCTCGTTGATCATGAGGTTGTTGACGGATATATCCCTATGTAGAAGGCCAGCCTTGTGCAATGACTCGTGACCCTCAATACATCCTTCGATCGCAGACAGTAGGGCTACCCGTGAACTAGCTTTGTAGATGGGCTTTCCATAATCCCGAAGAATGACCCGACGATGTATTCGATTCGATGATTCACTGGCATCAGCGGTTGGATGTGCTGAGCGTGAGCGCGAGCGTTTACTTGGGGGAAGCCCCGCTTCGGATCTGCTAGCTCGTCGCTTCGATCCTGTGCTGCTGCCTGGATCCTGAGATGCCTTTATCAACCCACCGACTCTGGACGTAGGATCCAAGCGATCAAATGGATACTTTGTAGCTTTGGATAGATCAAGACCTTTGCGAATATTCGCCGTGATATCGTCATCCATATCGCCAATACGAACAGTCTCGTGATGATAGTATCGCGCTACATTGACGACGCCGTGATCAGTTGCCTGATGAAAGAGCTCACCCTCTTCAGTCCTCTCCTGGTATTGCCAGGAATCTTTGATAACAAGAGGTGTAAATGGGTCTTTCTCGGAATGGGCCTTCCAACAGGTGGTTGCTCGGCCAGAAACGCAAGGTGTTCTCCGCATGACCTCATCAATGATGAGACGGTCACGCTGACCGTTGCGTTTGATTTCAATGTATCGCTTGTCGTCAGTGGCCACTATCGTAGGGTCGAATCCTAGATCAGCTTCACTCATGTAGAGGAATCCAAGCATTGCTGTGACGAACTGCAGCCCGTCCTTGTTGATGTCAAACTTTTCAGATGCAATAGCTCCCAGCCGATCAAACTCCCAGATCCTCATAATAGATCCACACAGGGTAAATCCTAAAACAAAACGGCGATTGTCTTGCGCACCAAGCATCTCTCTCACGTATTTTGCTAGATCGATCCATGCAATAGATGGAATATCAGATGCTGGTGTGTTCTTCAGTTCACCAGGTATCAGGATATGGGACCATCGATATCGAAGTTTCGAGGTCGGCTGAAGGCCGTATGTGAAGTCTTTGTTCACAAAACCAACATCCAAGCTGCGTTTGCCGGTCGACCCAAGAAGTGGTGTCTTTGGTTGAGCCAATAACTTCCGTCGAGATGTGAATGTTGAGTTTTGATTATGCCCTAGGGCCTCTAGCTTTGGAATAAGTCCTCCCATCCAAGCAAGAACATCGCCCTCCTTTGCATCCGCTGGCCACCCATTCCATCCTTGACTGCCAAAGAGCGGCTGCCCATCGTCACAACAGGAGCGAAACACAGCTTTTGCCGCCTCTGTCAAGTTTGGCACGCTGCCAAAAAACGCTTCACAGAAATTAGGGACTCCGACGTAAAGAGGACCGATTTCTTCCTTAAGGGTTCTATCCACTCTTTGTTGTAGTTCCGAAGAATTCATGATGCTGCCTGTTGTAAATTGCCATGGAGTTTGTTCGAGAGATGATGCTAAAGGGCGAGGAGGCGGAGTGGTTTCCAGAGCAACAGCCTCAACAGCCTTCCAGATCTGAACGTCTTGGGGGGGATCCGTTAGGGCAGTTTTAAGTAGCGGAATAATCCGGTCGAAGTCGAAAGCATCGCTTGCCAGGGCGGTGGCGAGCCTCCTTATGTCGGTTCTGAGCCAGCCCGTCTTTGACTGGATGAGATTTGCGGCGCGCTGACTTTGCAATGACACGAGGACTATCGATGAAAGCTGGTGAAGATCTAGGATTTCTGAGCACGTTGTCCTCTAACAATCTATTCCCAGAATATACCTTCAATACTCAGGTCCCCAAGACTGTCGGCATCGATAGCGACCCCTTTCTCAGTGCATGCCATCTCAAAAAAAAGGCGAAATTTGTCGAGGCCTTTCCCCATGGGATTCTCCTCGATGATTTTCAGGCGTTCTTGGTCTGCCATGGCGAAGCCGGCCGCGTTGTGTCGCTCAATCTCGGACGTGTGTTGGTTTTGACAGCGATGATGAACAAGCTAGGTCTGCGAGAGAGGTGCAATCACGGGTGTTTGCAGTAAGGTGCTAGCTACTAGGTAGTACACAGTTCGTGCCTACCAGCTGGAAAACTCCGTCCTGCTGACTAACATTGGTAAGTCCAAAAAAAAAACTCCAACTCTAAAGACTAGGATTCTTGGCAATCTACAGATTTCTTTTTCACATGAATATATTTGGTTATTTGAACGTGATGGAGCCTTTGGAGTCTAAGAATAACATAGTAGGAAGACCAAAACACTTTGTGGGTTCTTTTCGAATACATCCACACTAACTGCGACTCCCCTCTCATAGTCACGTCTCAAGCGATATGGGGGGTGCCATGATTCTGCACGACTTACACAAGCGAATGCTCAATTGATGAATGAATTCCGCTGTCTTGCGTATTGATCTTCCCATCCCAGAAAAAAAATACCCAACGCCATAACTTTGCCCAAACCACAAACACAATTTCTATGCTCATTATAATGCAATCATCAAACAACCGCCGCCCACGGTAATTACAGACCTGCACGCTATATGTGATACGCCAACATTATGTACCGCCGAAATATCAGTTCTGGACTTCCGGTGCCCAGCTAAGAACCGTTTGATTAAACAGCTCCAACTGCGCCGTATCCGTCGCCCAAGTGGTGAGAAGCCGCACCACAGCCCACTCGTCTCCAAACTTTTCCCAGACATAGAACTGGAACCTCTGCTGCAGGACATTAACCAGCGGCAAGGGCAGCACCGCAAACACCTGGTTGGTCTCAGTATCCGCATGAACGGAGTAGCCTGCGCCGACAATCGACCGCGATAGCTTCTCCGCAGCTGTGTTCGCCCGTCGAGCGAGGTCAAAGTACAGGTTGTCGCGGAACAGCTCGGCAAACTGCACGCCCATGATGCGGCCCTTGGCCAGGAGGGAGCCATGCTGCTTGACGAAGAACTCAAAGTCCTGGGCTAACTGGGGGTGCTTCACGACAACGGCCTCGCCCAGCAAGGCGCCGTTCTTGGTCCCTCCGATCCAGAATATGTCGGTCAGTTCAAGCATGTCTCTCAGAGTCATGTCGTTCTTGCGAGATGTGAGGGCGGCTCCAATACGGGCTCCATCGACAAACAGCAGCAGCTCTTTGTCCTCGCATAGCTGCTTAATGGCAGTCAACTCGGTCTTGGTGTAGATGGTGCCAACCTCTGTAGCATTTGAAATGTACACAAGCCGCGGCTTCGCCATGTGAGGGAAATGCCAATTATCGTCCAACGCCTTGGAAATGGACTCTGGCGTCAACTTTCCGTTCTTGGGAACAACATTAATGATCTTGTGTCCACCAGCCTCGACAGCGCCCGTCTCTCTGGTGACAATGTGCCCAGAGCTCGCTGCAATGACAGCCTCATGAGGCCGGAGACACGCCGCAATAGAGATTGAATTTGCCGAAGTACCGCTGGGAACGAAGAAGACGCCGACGTCATCACGGCCGAGGTGTCGGCGGATTAGATTCCGGGCTTCCTCGCTGTATGTGTCGTTGCCATAGCCTGCTTCCTGGGTGCTGTTGCTGGCGAAGAGAGCGTTGAGGACCTGCGGATGGGCTCCTTCGCTGTAGTCGTCGAGGAAGCTGTACTTTGGCTTGGTGGGTGGGAGGCTTGCGTCAGGCATATCTGGAGGATATGGATAAGAAGATTTTGATCAGGCTGTAAATGGCGTGAAAAGGAAATGAAGCCGTCCAGAGAAGGCGAGTTACAAGATAGAGTTTTCCTTTATCGAGAGTCGATAGACAATCTTGTGTTGATAGCAAAATGGGGAAATGGATCCGCCCTTAGATTGGTCCACCTTTATGGGAGATCCGGAATAATACTGAAAACCGGAGGTCTCTCGGTGTCTTTCGGAGGAGAATTCCAAGTACAAGTACAAGACGATGAGAACAGGAGAAGCAATTGCACTGCACAATGTTATACAGAGTATTCAAGCACGATTTCAAAGGCAAACAAAAATTCGCGATCTAGCAGCACCATATGAAACTTTTTGTAAATTGGCATCCAGAAACAAATCACAAAAGAGAAAAAAAAAAAAGAGTCCACACACACTCTCTCGCCCCGGCCATTTACCATCTGATAATACAATAGCACTTGCGTCTCTCTTAAACATGCATCACAATTTGCCCGTCGGGCCCGGTCTAAAAAAAAACCAGGGGACCAAAGCGGACCCAATCGCGTTGGCTTTTGACCCGGCAGATGCCGACGCAGGCCGGGCGGCAGAAGAGACAAGATACACCGAATTCGGACGCAGGCCGCCGGGAGATGTAGAGGGAACTTTCTGTTGTGAAAGTACCTTTTCTACCAGGTAGGCAGGTAGTCTTGCTGATAAAGTTGTACGTAAGACATACCTTAGGTATTGAACTGCTGCCCAAAATTAGTGTAGTGTTGGCTGACAGGACCGACTTGTTGAGTATCAGTACCTCTGGGGAAGCTCCGAGCGGAATTCCAATACGTAAGTCCACGTCTTGATGCCGTAATAAGAATAAAAACAAATGCCGGGACCGCCTCTCTCTAGATTTTCTTTTACGACGGCGAGAAGAAATATAATAAAACAAGGGGTTATTTACGAATGCTTGGCTTCTTCCTCTCCACATTGATGCAGAGAAAACAGACTCTCTGTACCGTCCCCCTGATAATCATTTTTGTTGGGGGAAGATAAGAGGGGAAACTACCTGCCTAGGTAGGTACCTAATAGTCTCGTGTCGATGCAAGTGTCCATATGGACTAAAGTTCTGAGATCTACCTAGGTAGCTGGTCATGCCGCCCGCAGTGACATTCACCGCCCGTAGAGTCGGTCATGAGGTTTCCTTTTTCGTCTTCGACCTGGTGGGTAGGTTGTGATGACGGGCTAAACTTCGTTGAGATCAAAATCGAGCCCAGGTCGGGCGAGACTCTACAGATGGAGGGTCAGAGCATAATGTGACGACATCCCATTCAGTATGGCATATCAAAGTATTGGGATTTAGGAATATTACTGTCTCGTCCATCATGTGCGTTTTCAAGAGATCCATCAAATTGCGTGGGTGTGTTCAAAGCACCCCAATATCAGTGCCAAAGAAGCAACTGCTGAACTTGGCATAGCAAGGGACTACACATGCATCTAACTACCTATCCTCATTGACACCAATGTCGCTAAACTGAACAGTGGCGCTTGTTTCGTGCTACAGCATGGTATACGACTAAGGTGCCTCTGCTTGCATTAGGGAGAACCCGCCTGATTTAACCAAGCATGGGCGATTAACATCCAAATAACCCCATTTGAAATGGTGTTGCCCAAAACAAATTCAATCTTTTTCTCATAAATCAAAGCTCACCAGCCTCTTCCTGCACGAAGCTTCCCGACGTTTTCAACTTGTCCGCCTCGTCATTAAGCCCTTTCTGGCTCTCGCTCATTCCAACATCAGGGCTATCGTCTCTATAAATACCGGCCAAGTCGTCAACAATCAGCCTCGCGACATTCATCCCCATCAAAGCACTTGTTTCCATGGTCGAGATGAAACTCTCAATCCCTGATGTGTAGTACAGCCCACTTCCAAGAATCGGGTCCTGGAAAGTGACCCGCGGAAGCTCAATCGGATACGAGTAGAACCAGTGAGGATAGTACCAAGATATGGGATCAGCGGCATTTGCCTCTCCTCCATCCTCTTGCCCCGCCTCGGCAGCAGCAGTAGTAAACGTCTCAGGCACAGTTACGCCAAGAAGCTTCGACAGAAACTCGGGCGTCACCGCTTCCGGCGAAAATATCTTGTAGGCAAACTCCAACCGCTTCGTCTTGGGGTCGACAACTGTCCTGAGCGTGCTGACGGAATAGAAACCGGTTCTCCCGACCCCTTCAGCACCTTGCTTCGGCTCTTCGTCTTCAGCAAGTGTCGTGTACACATTGCTTGGGGCTTTGCTCCCCGGTGGAAGGTTAAAGAACCCGGGCTGCAATTTAAAGGGCGATGTGAAGAGTGTGACATGCAACTTGGTGTATGGGATCTTCTCAATATGGTGCTTGATGACTCCTTCACCTGCTTCAATTTCGCTAAACTGCCAAGGCGACGCAATAATCACATCGTTAAACTCCGTATGGAATACCTCTGCAGGACCAGATTCTGGGGAGGATCCTTTTGTCGTTAGAACGTATTTAGCTGGGGAGCCTGAAACTTCCTCTTTGACAAATGATATCGTAGCAACCGAGGTATTCTGGAGGAATGCGGCAGCACTCTGCCTCACCATGTTTTCAAAGATGCGCCAGTTGCCACCACTGACTGAGACGGCTCCATCAGTAGCAAAGGAGACCTTGACAAAAATCAGCAACCATTATTCACGGACGCTTCACAGGATGGGGATAATATATATAAATACGTACCATGGCTTCCAGCCCATGAATGTAAGCTAGATTCGAGGCATAATTCACTCTGGTAGCAGCCTGTATTATATCCCGAGAGAAATTTTCGTCAATCTGTCCTCCAGTCAGCAACACATATCAGACAAACGCCATCGGCATCGGCAACTCACCTTATTCTGAGCAAGAAATTGCTCTCCCGTCAGGCCTGTGATGCGCACAAGATCTAGTTCATAAGCCCTCGCGGTAAGAGACCTGAATGGGAAATACGGCGGCTCATAGATCTTCAAGAACTTTCCCACCACCTCCTTCACCAAATTGACCGCCTTGTATGGCGATGTGCCGTACCGCCACCAGAGCTTACCAGCATCCCACCACCAGGAAGTAGCAGCAGTAGACTCGAACACGAACTCTTGGCCGTTCCAAATGGCCGTGATATCGTCCCTGTCGGACGATGTTTTTATTCCTGCCGGAAGGTCAAAGTTTTTGGTGGCATTGTAGAGTATGTGGTTGATGGTGACAAAGATGGATGCACCCAGCTCAATGGGTTGGAAGGGGTCATCGTAAGCATTCACCGTAAGACTTCGACCCCCAATACGGTCACTCTTTTCAAATATCGTGATGTTGATGGCTGCGTTCTCCTCGTCGGCAAACTGCCGTAGATGATATGCGGCAGATGAACCGGCAGCTCCGGCTCCTGGTAAGTTCCTGTGTTAGCATATCTACATGTATTTACATATCCACGATGACGGCACAAAATCCATATCTAGCGCAGGTATTCCATCACCATCAAGATGCAGACGACGTCCTTTTTCCACCATACACTCATATGGTCTCATCTCATAGTCTGAGCACCATATATCGTAGATTGAAGGGACACTCACCAATGATTGCGATGTTTCTCACAGCCTTGTCGCCAACCTTACGGCCTGACGCGGCTCCAATCCCAAGCCAGGCCACCAAGACGGAGCTCAAGCGAATCCGCATCCTAGGGCAGCAAACCACAGTTCAGATTAAGACCAGACGGATTCTGTTTGAAAAAAAAGTCAAGATTGAAATCTGGAATAAAACCGTCAGGCAAAGAGCAGTTGAGGATTCAGTAATCCATTTATGGGATTACGAACAATAGGACACACCCCTACACAGTGAATGATAGCGAGGACAGGCGGAAGAAGGGCGGCCTGTTTGCTGGAATAATAGTGGAGAACCTTCTAGTTGGTTGGTTCAACGCCAGCGACAACAGGCAAATGAGGTGATCAAGCGCATCACGTGTATGGTGCTGCTTCATTGCATTGCATCGCGTCTTCTGGGTTTGATATCAGAGATGACTTTGGCAATGTTTGACGCAGCGATCCGATCACTGATGAGTCTGGGCACACGTACGTATCTTTTGTTGATTTTCCAACGAAGGCAATCAGCCTAGGTACTTGATGATAGCAAGATAGCTCCGGTTTGTATCCAATCCTTATTACCTAAGGTACGTACCTAGGTAGTCAGATAAAGAATGGCAAGAGATCACTCTCTACATCACCAAAAAAAAACCCAAGATGATATGTTGCGTGAAAAAATAAAATAAAAACAAAAACGCAATTCTCTCTCCCTAAGATTCTCGACCTCTCTCATCTTTCGTGTCTCTCTAACTCCTCAAATAAATCCCCGCTCACTTGAATGCTATACCGCAAACGCCAAATTCATAACCCCCCTGACTTTCTCGAGCTGGGTATATCCGTCCAAATGATGCCTAATGGCGTTTTCTTTTCTTTTTCCAACATGCATACATATTGTCATTTTGGCCCCGCCTTGGGAACGCTGTTCTCTACTATCAGCTGATCGACTGCTTCACTATATCCACTGTGCCTATCGGGAGAATCATCGCTCAGTAATGAGGCTTCTTCGCCACGTTGGAAATGGTTCGAGGCATCAGCAACATCGCCCTCCTCCTCCGGTACCGCAACCAAGACATGGTCGCTACTAATGCTGATATGTCGAGACACACTGGACCCCCGCGATCGAGGGTTCGCATTTCCCACAACAACCAGAGAATCCGAGGGCGACTCCCACGGGGGAGTTGTTTGGTTCGGGTCTGCCAAGTGGCCGACTGACCCTTTGCGTGTGAGGTAGTCTTCGAACTGGGTGTCTCTCTCGTGGCTGTATGGTTTCGACATCTGTTCCATCGGCTGCTGGAAGACGGATTCGTTACTGGCAGATTGGAAGCTGAGACGCGTCGATCCCACTGATGCTCGTTTTTCAAACGATGGCCGAAGTTCTCGCCGACTAGAGTACGAGTTGTCGCGATGGAGGCTATCGTTGAAGCCGTACGGCTTGATGTTAACAGGGTGGGAATAATCGTCGTATTTGGAGAGTCGACGATAAACACGAATAGCGTATATAGCGAGAGAAATGGCCGTGATCCTATCATCCGTCAGCAAGAGGAGCTTATCAAATTCTCAGGGAGACACCACTAACATCAAGATAGCATCAAGACCAAGCCCAATAAGGGAATATCGAGTATCATCACGTTGGACATAGATGACCACATCCAAGACCAGGATGGCACACGCGCACGTCAACTTGACAACATGGGTGAACAGCATTGTCCACGGTGTCAGCGACTCGGCCATGTATTTAACTATTTCGACAAATGTGCAAATCGCAGTTGCGAGTGACAGGACGACGTTGGTGACCTCCCATCTTCCAGCTGTTAGCTTGTGGCCTTTGCTCTACTATGACTGCAGCAGCAACTTACACAAGCTCAATCGTCGGTGTCTTCCCAGCATGGTCCCGTTCCTTGTAATGGTGGATCGTGTCTCCAAGCCGCCAGGCGAAGAGCCCCATCATGGCCAGAGCCAGACCGAGCTGCAAAGCCCAAAATGGGCCAAGCAGTACCAGTCGCCATTTGGCGCGGTCGAACTGGGCTTGGGCTCTATGAGTCCCCATGGCTATGATATCGGGCTTCGTTGGGTTTTCGTTGGTGTTGCAGCAACAAAGGCAAAATCCGAGTCCTGATGCCCTTTATGGAATATCTCTAGGCGCAGACTGTATATATCTCATGCATCGAGCTGGGTGTTCGTGCAACTCAAGGCTGCTAGAATTCGGTTGGCACACACCACACCGTCTTCCTTCATCCTTTAAAGAACCCGCGGCCTCCCGCCATTTTATTTATTTCGAGTGCCATCAGTCTGCCCTACGGCTCCTAGTGCCTCTCAGAGGCATAGCTCGCTCTCCACTTCATCCTGCAGGCAGGGCCATTTGGCTCGTGGGGGAGAGAGGGATAATTTGACCAGGCCCCAAACACGTCTATTGAGGCTCTTACATGTGCAGGACTAAGCCACCGCCGGCCACTCAACCCCAGCAAGGGAAAAGGCATTGGAGCAACCGAGGAATAGGCAGGCACCAGCAACCCCATAGCGTGAATTTGACGCCCATGGCGTTGGGTGCGTTGCGGCTGAAGATGAGCTGAGCTAGGCCAATGAGTTCCTCGGCGTCTACTCCGTCCTATCCTTGAGCTTCTCTGGATAACAAAGAACCCATAATTGGAGAAAAAAATGCCCGCACGCTGTCGTTTCCTATCCTTACATTGGTCTTTTCAACCCTGCCAATGCCTGCTTGTGTGGTTTATTTCTGTTTTCATGCTGTGCTTGCATTACACATAGTCAGCTGCCCACGGCTGTAGGGCAGTGTTTTTCAGTTTATTCTACCACATCAACAAGGCAACCGAAAAACACATGAAAATAGTATTTTCTCTAGTTCCAAGACAGCTACTTCAATAACTATTCTGTCATTTTTCATGGCCTTTGTAATCGGCATTTCTCGCGGAGATGATTCTCCCAGGTCGTTCATTATACCACAGATTTAGGCTCAAAGACGGCGCAAGGCTAATTTTGGATCATTAAGTGGGACCCAAGGCGAATTTTCAAGCATAACACAAGCTTGCGATTGCATGCCTGCCAGCAAAACCACCCCCGGTCCACATCTACATGCGTTTGGCTGACATTGATCGCCTATGCTTTACCAGGAATCGGTCACGTTTTCTGCATCCGCAATCCTGAAATGGCGGAACGGAGAGGCAGTGCTCTTGGTGCAGACCTTGTGATTCGTGAGGACGTGAGAAGAAGTGGAACTGGAGATGACCTCGCTAGAGAGCGCGCTTACGGCGTCATACCCTGTAGTCTGTCTGCTGTGTATGCATAATCGCGATCTTTGCCGTCCTCCCTTTAAAGTTGCCGTTGTCAAAGTGGTGAGATGGGTCTTTGTTATTCTTGGATTGCGGAATAAAAATCATGGCAGTGCCCCAGCATTGAGTTGATCGTGGTGGAGAAGCATATTTCACAATATGTCATACTAATATCCCCTTTCCGTTGGTGATCTACTTGGAGGAAGTCAAAGCGCTTTTTAGGGAACCAATCCTTCGAAACTAAGCTTCAAGACTGCAAATTCCTATGACTGGCATTTTAGAAAGTTCACAAAAAATCACAACGAACGACACACAGCACATTATTTCTTTGATAGGATGGTCGAACCGAATGGATCGAATATATTGTCAATTTCCCGTTATGGAACGACCAACCCCCCCCTTTATCCGAGTGTATGTTTCTTCGGTTCTCCTTGCACAATTCTCTTCCAAATATCTCCCACAAAAAAAAAAAGAATCAAAAAAATATATATAACACCATGTATCGGTTTTAAAACACAGCCGCCATCAGGGGTGGCCCAACCGCCGAAAAAAGGCCCCTTCTTAGGCTAATTCCTAGTCGCTAACATGTTGGATTTTGTCCCCGAGCTTCCAGAAATAGGTTGTCCCTCGGATCAAGGGACGTTGTTGTCGGGCGAGTGATTTACAGGCCCTTGACCTTGGCATCCTGGTAGACTTTCTTGGAGTCAAAGGGAACGATGTTGCCGTCCTTGTCGGTCATGGCCGGGGCGTTGGCAGCGACGGCGCCGTTCACGACATCACGCTTGGCAACGTCTACACGTGGGGGGTTAGTACTTTTCTTCTTCTTTTTCTTCTTCTTCTTCTTCCACTCAAAACCAACACAAGGTATTGATCGGACTCGGGAGATCGTACCGTGGATGTGGCGGTGGGGGCTGGCAACAGCAACAGCGACAAGGGTGAAGACGGTAAGAATGGAGAACTGCATCTTGAATGATGGTATATACGGTTTGTTGTTTCTTTTTTAAATGCCGGGAGAATAGTAACTCGAAAGAGAGAATGTAAAAGCGAATAAAGTCGACCGGCGACAAGGTTGTCAAGAAGATAGAACCGAGAAAGAAAAAACACAAAGAATGATAGAGAGAGATTGTGGGATAGAGAAGAAGAAGAAAAAGAAGAGGAAATGTACAACTACGCGGGACTAATTGATTATTTGTACGGCAAGGACTCGCAACACGGGGTGGGCACCATCTGTTCTGGTGCATCATCAAACAAATGGCTTAATGAGAGGCGCATCCCGCCCCCCCCCCCCCCGGCAGGACGGAACGATGGCCTCAAACAATGCGACGGTTTGAGACCAAGACTGCAGCAGCACTCAAACAGGTAGAGAGAGAGAAAGCCAGGCCAGGCCATGCTGGGCCGCGTTGCTCCGATCAGAAATGGGATGGACGGAGGACCTTGGCCCACCTAGTTGTCTTGGATTTTGGCCTGGCCATGGGTAAACGGCACGGAGACCTGTCAATATGCAACTCACCCATTATGAAATGGAATAGCGTGGCAAGCAAACCTGGAGATCTAGAAACAAGCGTCTATACCACTGCTGCTAAAATGCTGCTGCTGGCTCTTCAGCACTCATGTTTCCATCGGAGGTGGTCGTGCACGGTGGTTGATCCGAGACGGCGTCCGCCCCCCTAGTCCGCATTTTCCCACAGTATTAGGGAGCAAGGGGCGGCACGAGCGCGCCGCAGCACCGGTCCTGAAACGCAGGTGTGCTTCAGAGGACCTCGGCGGCAGCACCATGGCAGACACGATCTAACAGTACTTGCAAGAGGTTCCGGTAGCAGAGCGACAGAAAGAGGAAGAGAGGGCCGAATAGAGGGAGAGAGGGTATGGATTGGGGGGGGGGGGATTAGATGGTCCGTTTGCCGACTGAGGATGCTTTATGCGCCGGGTTTCACTCACTTACTCACTCACTCACTTTGAGCGCGTAATAGACCAAGACTGATCCAGCGTGAATGAAGGAATTGTAAAAAAAAAACTAGGAGTCTACTCTGAAGAAAAGAGTTGAAGCCTCTCCTACCAAACCGTAACTAATATCGCCACAGTACTATACACCCTTTCTAGGCTGTCCACACCATATTGACTCCCCCCCAAGCCGACAATATTAGTATTCAGTATTATGATTATTACTATCATTCTGCCATTCCATTCGACACGGCCGCACCTTGGTCGCAGCTACAAAATTCCAACCTAATAATAATGGTGCGACATCGCTTCCATCCAAAACGGAATAGGCGGCAGGCCCTTTTCGCAACACCAAACGTTTGATGCGCCGTTTGAGGCACACTGACATGAGACGAGACTAATAATACTCCCAAAACATCCATGGGCAGCGGCAGCGGCAGCGGCAGCAGCAGCAGCAGCAGCAGCAGCAGCAGCAGGGTGGGTGGGTGGCCGCCTCCCTCCCCCGAAAGCCCTTGAAACAAAAATCTTTCGTAATACAGTAATAAGATAAGCCAGCATGCGCCACATTAGATAATGGAGTAAGACAGACATTAGCCACACTGTGGCTGGTATGCGAAAAGTGGCTGCTTTCGGAAAACCATGGCAGAACTTCGGCATCTGTCCAGCTTGGGATTAGCTACGGCAGCCAAGCATCGCGGGGGTATTGGCGGTTATGTTATCAGCAGCAGTGACCTCCGAACAGCGGGGGTGTTATGCGAGCAGGACTAGCCAGAGATGATGGCGTCGCCTTTTTGTCTTTCTTTCCCAACATGTTTCCTGCATCCCTCCACCGAAAGTGAGTTCTCCTCCCTTCCTTAGGTTGCTGTCTCAGGCTGGTGGTGTTCTGACCCCCATATCAGCGTTTCCAGTTCGTCCAGGGACTCCAGGTCCCATCCTCCTCCGACAGCTCTCGTCATCGCAGGTCTTGGGAACCACCCTCTTGGCACAAGGCTAGCCAGGTAGCTGCCTCTCTTGTCTCTCCCCCTCTCTCTCTCTCTCTGTGCTCTTGATGCTCCAAACTGCCCCGAAATGGCGTCAGTCGAGCATTGTCTTGTATGCTTTGAGGCTCTGGATGCCGGTCTCAACCACCGCAAAGCCCTGTCCCTCAAGGAGATCCAGTCCTCCTGGGCAGCTTACGTCGCCAGCACCTCCAGCTCCGATGCCCCTCTGAACCCAGCTCTCCGCCGTGTTGCCGCCGCCAGCGGCAGCGGTTCATCGTCCTCGTCATCTACGCCCTCCTCCGCATCCTCATCAATCTCCCTCACAGCTGCGGCAGCCTCTGCCTCCACCCCCACAACATCCACATCCTCCCTCCCCGATACCGCCGCCCCAACTGACGCCCCTCTATTCGTGACATGGAACACCGTTGACAGCTCCAACGGTGACGGTGACGACGACGACGACGACGATGAAGACGACGTCTCCCTACGAGGCTGCATCGGCACCTTTGAAGCCCAACCTCTGGATGAGGGCATCCCCGAATATGCCCTCATCTCCGCCCTCCAGGATACCCGCTTCCCACCCATATCCAAGCGTGAACTACCCTCCCTCCAAGTCGCCGTCACGCTCCTCACAGACTTCGAGGAGGCAGATGACAAGTTCGACTGGGAAGTTGGCACCCACGGCATTCGCTTGTCTTTTACCGACCGCGGGCGCCGCTACGGCTCCACCTATCTCCCGGATGTTGCTCTAGAGCAAGGCTGGACCAAGGAGGAAGCGCTCTTCAGCCTGGTGAGAAAAGCAGGCTGGATTGGCAGCCGGTCGAAATGGCAGGATCTGGATCTCAAAGTGACGCGCTATCAGGGCAAGAAAGTTAGCCTCAACTACCCGGAGTTTAAGAAGTGGAAGGACTGGTCCTTGGCGAGCAAGCAGTAGATCTCTACCCTGGAGTATACTTTTCTCTTCTCTTCTTTTTCTTTTCTCTTTAATTGTTGGTTTGAAAGTGTTTCATCATCATCTTATGAAGGGGTTATTACGATATATGGAATCCACGCTAATGATATACAACTGACTTTCCACGCTCATAGACGTACGTCGTGGAAGGAAGAGAGACGGAACACATCTGCTCAATCAACCAAGCACCTACCTAGGTTAATAATTACTAGGCACCTAAGGTAGCTAGCTAAATACTACTTATATTCATCATAGAATGTCGATGGCTTGGAAATGCACAGCAAAAGAGGTAGTAGTCGTAGTTCAAACCCCACTTCAAAGAAACTCAATGCTCAGCTCAAATTGCTCTGTTTTGTTTATGTGGAGGGCTTACCAGGAAAAGCACGCGTCAAACTTGCTCGTATTTTTAATTTACAAACATAAAAACATTTTTTACATGATGCTGTAACGACAGCGCGTCATCTCGCGACTTGGTGATGTACGAGATGCTTCTTGTTTCCCCCCTTTTGGCTCACCATGCGGGGACAGTGCAACTATAAAAAGCAGATAAATCCTCCCGATTCCTTGGCCCACTCCGCCATTGACGCCGTAAAGAAAGATCCGTGGTATATGATATTCAAAGAAACCTGAACAAAGAGAGAGCGCGTGTGTGACATGATGGATGAGAATAATGGGCTCAACCTCGAGAAGTCAGGGCATGGGAAGCAGGCAGGGCCTAACTTGGGGCAGCCTATATCAATGGAAAACCCTGTTTCACCAGCAGCGTAGCTTCTTCCAGAAGCCACCTTGCCCGCGACCGACCTTTTCCCCATTGATCATGGGTCCCCTTACGCCGGGGCCACGCTTCTCGTCCTCCTCAGAAGCTGCAGGCAGTGGTGTCAAGGGCTTCGTCATGCCCCGAGCATTCATCTCAGTGTTGTCTAGAACACCCATCTCTGCGAGCTTCCTCCGCTCCACCACACGTTTTACGAGGAGAGCAAACGTTTCCTCAATGTTGACCTCCAGCCGGGCACTCGTCTCCATGAACCCGCAGCCTCGCTTGCGCGCCCACTCGAGCCCCATGGCAGCAGACACCTGGCGAGCTTCTTGTAAATCGCATTTATTCCCCGCAATCATTTTGACAGGGGGGACGGTGCGAGACCCGGCCCCAGTGCCTGTGTAGGCTGGACGTATGCCTGCCGCCTGAGCACGCTCAGCATTGTCGAGCCGAGTCTCTGCTTCCATATCTATAAGATCGTCGAAATATTGAAGGGCATCGAGCGAGTTACGTGACGTGATATCGTAGACCATTAAGAAGGCATCGGCACCAAGATTAGATGACGCCCACATGCCGCGGTATTCCTCCTGTCCAGCAGTATCGGTAAGAGACAGGTGGTATGTGATGCCATCGATGCGACGAGTGACACTATAATTGTCTTCGATGGTGGGATCGTAGTCGTTTGTCCATGCGGATCGAACAAGTCGCAAAGTGATTGAGGATTTACCGCAGCCACCATCGCCACAAATGGTGATGGAAATAGGAACTGGAGGTTCTGTGGGAGCAGCCATAGTAGTGTGATGTTGGCGCTCAGCTCAGCGCAGGGAGCTTGTAAGAGGAGAGAGCTTTCGTATCCCGTCTGAAGGCTTCCCTATCCGCAGCTTGTTGCGCAAAACTAGGATTTCGGTAGATTGGTAGGAATGGCTCGCGTATCTAACTTTCCGAGATAGTAGTTGACGGTAGAATGATGACTACTCAATGTCGTCGAGTGCTGTGATTTGGGGGCAGGCGTTCGTGGACAGCGGGGCTGGCAAAGCCAAGATGTAGGACAAAGACCAAAGAAGAAAAAAACGTGAAAAGGCTGTTCGCTTGCTCGCTCAACGAAGGGATAGAAAAAGGCAAGGGAGAAAAAAGTGCAGCAGGGATGAAGATGAAGCGAGTGGGATGGCAGAAGAAAAGGAGCGTTGAAAGGACGACACGAAGAAGGGACGCGAGGATGGAGCCCGCGTTCTAGAATGCCCTGGTGGTTGCGGCGGGTTTGGACGCCCTTGTTCCCCGTTCCTTTATTATCCAGCGATCGGGTTGAAGTAAAGTTAGGGGTTGCCACCACTGGCACAAGGCTGACCACCTAAGGGGCTGGCGTGGCCCAAGCAGTGGAGGCAAGTTTTCCTTTTACCAGTGGGATGGGAATAAATGCCGGGGGTCTGAGAGACACTTTTTGGAGGGCAATGAAACCACCCCAAAGAGTCTGCGTTGCGTTGCCTCATCAATACGCGAAAAGGGGGTGAATATCTAAGGCTATTGAGCCAATCCGAGGGGGTAACTTGGGATACAAATATACAGAGCTGGCTCCGGCAGGGCACGGAAGTGAAAAAAAAAAGAAGAAGAAAAAAAAAAAGACGAGGCAATAGATTGCAGATTCTATCACTTTGCAACTTGTTAAAGTGCTTATCACTCCTTGTTAGCGTGATTTCAACCACCGTGTCTGCGCTGCGGTCGCGGTTTTGGTGGCGCGCAGCGGCGTTTCGCGCGTGAGCCGGGCACATTCGACTGGGGTAGGTATTCACGTTGTGGCTTGTTTGATCCATGGATATCTTTTTTTTTTGGGGCGCCCTTCTTCCCTTTCTCATGGGGTTGGTCTCTGAGGTTGTTGGCGAGGAAATAGAAGAATAAGTTACCTGGTCAAGCATCAACGACTGGGGTCGCCATGAATGGTCCAACGCTCAAAGCTCAACAGGTTGTTACCTAGGAAAAAGCAGCAGCTATTAATGTTTTGTGTTCTATACTCCGAACGGCCGAGAGACATGTAATTCGAGGGTCTAACGCTGTTTGTAGAGTGGACCAAGGCCAGCAAGATCAGAGACTAGCGGATGAACTAAACCCAAGATTAGGGTATCCATAGGTTGTGTCTTTTTTTATTTTATTGATTCTTCCTGGATCAACCAATATTAGCGCCTTGCGATTGCCCGAGATTTGTCGTTGATCTGTGAAGTTCTACCAATGCCTAAAATAGTGGCGTGTCACAATTTACTCCGAGACCTTTCCCTCTGCATTGTGGGCCATTGAGCATTATGTCCAGTTGATTGTCAATAGTGGTCAGCATCTGTTCTTGCAAAGCACAAAGCCATAGTATGCAGTACGAAGGGGATATGAAGTGATCCGCACTACGCCCTAGTGCTTTCCTAGAGTATACCCTGCACATGACAAACGCTCGCCATTCATCAGCCCCTCGAGTTTGAAACATTCACCTTCAAACAGGGTCGAACCCCTATGACGACAAGTCCAAAGTTGCCGGAAGTGCCGTATACCGAAACTCCAAGTTCATAAGCCACACTTGGCAGACTTCAAGACAGCACAGACAGGGGCGCTCTTCTTTTGGTGCATGGTGCCATGCTAGAGCAAGTACCGTTATTCCGATAGGCGAGCAATGTGTCGTGCAACTCTAGCGTTTGCTTGTCGATACCATGATGCCTTGCAGTTGGGGAGCCATCGCTAGATCAGGCCCCTGAACAACCGCATGGGCAGTGTGCGATGCTGGGCACAATGCTCAATAGAATGGCCGTGCGGTGTGATTGAGATGCCTTCACTGTGATTCGGGCTTCCATGTCCTGGCTTTGGACCAATCAATACACAGACAAGCTGCTCATTGCACTGGCAGCATCAACTGCTGTGTAACTGAGAACTGCGATTTATATCAAAGAGTGCCCTAATGCAAGCCCTGCGGCCCAGCTCACACCGGTTAGTTAGAGCAGGACAAACAAGAGCAATGGGTCTTGAATGCAATTTGTGATGCAATACTCACTGTGGTCGTTGTGACTGGTCATTGTCTCGCAGAGAGCCGATAATTTGGCCGGGCAAAGACGTGCGCACAGACTGGACGCTGGTGTAAGATGGCATCGCAGTCTCACAACCTCAGCGATCGATCCAATGGTGCAGTAGGAGCATTGAAGCAAGTTTGGGATGTGGTCGACAGAGAGCACTGCTAGAGGGACGGCGTTCTGTGGTTTGGGGAAACCTTTGACACACTAGAAAAATGAGGGAGGATGAGTCTTTTACCTGGCGGCACAATTTCTGACGAAGTGCTCCTCTACGCCAGACTAGGTACTTCCTACAGAGACAGCCCTGGAGGGCTCTGGTAGGGTAGGAAGGAGCGTCGCTGACCCTGTAGCTGCTTCATCACAGCGAGAAATGGACAAAGTCTATGACAACATTTATTTCATGTCATTTTCCCCTCCTTCTCTTTCGCAACCTTCCAATCTGGGCTTCTTGAATTCTCATCAATATTACCTGGTCGAACCCATGTAGATATATTATTCAAATTGAAGTCTGAATGCATTGATAATCAACGGCTTGTCAGAAGCAAACCACGATGTCAGCAGTTAGATTAATCTGCAGATTGGTTTCTCTGAAGCCGCAATCAACGGCTATGTAAGCATATCAATGCCGTCTCCATCGGATGATCTGCATTAGAGAAGACGCTGCATCAAACACCTTTTGAGAGCTAAACGGCATGGAAAACAGTCTCTATTATCTGATACAATATGCGCCGTTGTGGAACCGATGTCGGAAACCCCAGATCGAATACCGCCAAACGCAATGCAGGGCGACAAATCGAATGCAAACAAACATGACTAGAGAAACGCCAACACATCTGGCTCGCTGCCAAACCGGTCCACAGCTTCGAAATTCTATGGGAGCCGCTCCTCCAATGGCTATGCCTCCAGAAGGCATAGCACCAGTATTGTGGGGTTTACCGGCCCTGTCGATCTTCTCAATCGAGGTACTGTGTGGCTTCTCGCAATATGATACGGCGTGGCAGAAGACGACAGACTGCCGTGGGATGGTGCGAGTCCCAGCCAAGGCTGAGTGAGAAACACCTGTTAAGGCAACAGCCATCTTTGGCTTATGTTGTCGTCAAGAGCCGGCTTAGTAAACGGCAAAGACTCGGCTGAGAATAACTGGAACATGAGTTTCGTTAGCGCTGATGCATCCTGAAATCCTTCGGCTGTTTGACGATGAAAGAGGCAATGCGCATGCGGAAATTTAGCTAACGGCACTGCAGCGTATTCTGTGCATTCCACCACCCTCACCTAGCCATTTTAGTCATTCCAATATATAACAAAACTCAGATTTCGACATCCCGGCGATCACTAATGAGGGATTTTTTCTCTCTCTCTCTTCAAGTGGCACCTCCACCGTTTTTCTTTAAGCTTCTTTCCACATCGAAGTTATTTCTAGCAGACTCATCAATCGCTGTGTTACAGACCTACCAACGACAACATCATGACTGCCAACGCCAATGGTAAAGTTAGCGACTATGCCAATGGTCACGTCAATGGTCATGCCAACGGGCTAGCCAATGCCAAAGTCAACGGCCATGTGAACGGTAAAATAAATGGCCATGCGAATGGTCACTCAAACGGCTCAAACGGCGCAAACAGCCAAACCAACGGCAGTGCGCAATCCGCCCAATCGCTCCACCGAGCCGAAGAAACAGCCGATGTAAGTCGAAAGCCCTTGTACGGGCGCAAAGCCATATCCGCTGAACTTGTGCTCATGTGCTGACTGCTCGTCTTCGACAATCTAGCTCCTAGATGCGGTGCAGCAACTCATCATCCCTTTCATCAAATCTGCTGACGATGCTGCGGCTGTAAAACCGACTGGCCGCCTGGCCCTCGACTGGAATGGTCAACCACACAACACATTAGTCGATTCACAAAAGCCATCGGACCTTGTCGCCAAGTTGAAGCTTGTTCTTCCCGAGGAAGGACTTGGCAAGGATGGCTTACTCCAGAGCATTGAGAAGATCCTCAAGTACAGCGTTAACACGTGGGATCAAGGGTTCATGGACAAACTTTTTGCTAGCAACACACCGGTAAGTTTTGCAATTTGAGGGCCTGGATAGTATGGAAGAAAAGCCTAACTGTATATCAGGTCGGTGTTGTTTCAGATCTTTTGCTTTCCGTCTTGAACACAAACGTAAGCACCGCCTCCGAAATCTGCCTTTCTCCTTCCCTGTGTCTAACGCAACCTAGCTGCACGTCTACCAAGTATCTCCCGCTTTGACAATTGTCGAAAAGACAACCACACGAGCTTTTGCCAATCTCTTCGGTTTCACCGGGCCTTTTGCTGGAGGTATTTCATGTCAAGGCGGAAGCGCTTCCAATCTCACTTCCCTCGTTGTAGCCAGAAACACTCTATATCCTTCTTGCAAGACATCGGGAAGTAGGGAATACGACTTTGTTGTCTTCACTAGCGCAAATGGCCATTATTCTATCGAAAAGGCTGCAATGATCTGCGGGATGGGCTCTGATGCTGTGTGGCCGGTGCCAGCTGATGAGGAGGGTAGAATGAAGCCATCCGCACTCCGAGAACTGGCTCAGCGTGTTAAGGATCAAGGCAAGACGCCTCTTTACGTCAATGCTACAGCCGGCACTACTGTCAAGGGTGCGTATGAGCCGTTTGAGGAAATATCACGCATCTGTAAGGAATTCGGCATGTGGATGCATATTGATGCTAGCTGGGGTGGAGCCGTCATCTTCTCGGAGAAGCGCAAGTGGAAACTTAAGGGATCACATCTGGCTGATTCCTTGACTGTGAACCCGCACAAGATGCTGAACGCTCCATCCACCTGCTCGTTTCTACTCGGCCCTGACATGAGAATTTTCAACCAGGCCAATAGCACTGTAGCAGGGTACCTATTTCACCGCAGTGCTGATGAGGAGGTTTGGGACCTAGCAGACTTGACTTTGCAGTGTGGTCGCCGTGGCGACAGTCTCAAAGTCGCTCTTGCCTGGCTGTACTACGGTTCAAAAGGCTTTGAACGGCAGATCGACCATGCCTTTGATATGGCCAGCTATTTGTTCAGACTTGTGGAGGAGACGGGCAAATTCTCCATGGTTTCGACCTACCCTACTCCCTGCTTGCAGGTCTGCTTTTATGCGTCTCCAGGTGGAAAAGTGTCAGAGGATGCAGAAGAGAATACAAGGAGAACTCGGGAGATAAGCCATAAACTCATCGGAAGGGGCTTTATGGTCGACTACGCTCCGGGTGATAAGGGCAGCTTCTTGCGTATTGTGGTTAACATCCAAACCTTGGAGGGAACAGTGGAGGGCCTTGCTAAGGCTCTTGATGAAGTTAGCCAGGAAGTTGCTTAAGAACCTACACTACCTCAAACAACGAAATGAGGACATGAAAGATGTCAAGAAAGAAGATATATAGACTGATATCCTGGAACTTGACTCTTATGGGGTCATTGAGGCTGTTCCAAGCTGGCGGTTGTGTGTACTAATCATTGGTTAGCGCTAGTTTGGGTATACCTGCCGGGGATTAAATATTTGCCATGATTTAAGGGATAGAATTGGGATGATGTTTGGCGTCTGGACATTCTTAAATTCTTGGATACGATTATATAGGGCTTGCATATAGAGCGAATTACACTTCTTATCCAAACAAACGAAGAGTTATTATCTGTACATAGTTTGAATGTAGAAAAGGTAATACGGCGACACAACTGTTTTGGGACCCACCTCTGTCCAAAGCAATTAGCGCCTGCCCGCGCTGCGCTAGTGGTGACTGATAAGCTTCTTATCGGTTGACTGAAAGCTTGTCGCAAAAAAAAAAAAAGTTCCCGACGCTTCACTCATCCAACCGAAACATCTCCATCACTTGCTACATTGCGTATCCAATTGGCAGTCAGTGCGATGCCTAAACCACGAACAAAACGCGGGACAGATCGCGACGAGAAAAAGCGGAAATTGCAAGACGAAGAAGCACCTGATTCTGAATCGAAGCGCCAACGCCGAGACGATGATGACTACCCATCTGGCGAGCAGGAACAGTACTACCCACAAGATGGTGCGGGAGAGAAAGAGTTCTTTGGTATGCTGGCGGACGATGAGCAAGAGTATTTCAGACGGGCAGACGAAATGCTTGAACTCAATCAGTTTCCGTCAACCGAGGATCGAGACGTCTTCCTTCAGACCGTGTATCGAGAAGCAAAGGGCAAGGAGCTGAAGCTTGCTAGCAGCCAGTCTTGCTCACGATTGATGGAGAGGTTGATTCAGCTGGCCGGCACAGCTCAGAAAAAGAAGTTTTTTGAAGCGTTTGGTGGTCATTTCTTGTCCCTTGTACAACATCGTTTTGCGAGCCATTGCTGTGAGGCTCTTTTCCATCGATCGGCAGGCGTTGTCACACAAGAACTGGCAGGGTTTATCATGGATACTAAAGGAGCGGATGTTGAGGATCAGGAGCCGGAATCTTCAATGGAGAGTCTGTTTCTGGCTACGCTAGACGAACTTGAGGGAAGCTTGGGGTTCCTGATTACGGACCGATTTGCTTCCCACACCCTTCGAGTTCTGCTGCTTGTTCTGTCTGGAATGCCCTTAGAACACGAATCAGCGCGGGCATTGGTGAAGAGCAAAAGGAAGGAAAACATCACGGTTGTCGGGTCTTTGGCTGCAGATGAGGAAAATAAGGGCAAAAGGGCGGTGCCAGAGTCATTCCTTGCGGCTACTTACAAGATCATTCGCGACACAACTTCCAGTATGGATGCAACTGCTTTGCGAGTCCTAGCGAAGCATCCGATCGGCAACCCGACGCTTCAACTCCTCCTAGAGCTCGAACTTACACTCAGCAAGGGAGAAAAAAAGGCCGAGGACGATGACGAGCCTTCGCTACTTCAACAGCTTCTCCCCGGTGCCCCACGGTCGCTGTCTGATGCATCATCCGAGGCCTCTGAATTCGTCAACGGGATGATATACGACCAAATTGGGTCTCGATTGATCGAGATATTAGCCACTCATGCCCCTGGCAAGGTTTTCAAAGCCCTCAACCAGAACATATTCCTCCCAAGGATACAGGGATATGTACGAAATGACATCTCCTGTTATCCAGCCATCAAAGTGCTTAACCGACTGGGCAAGGACGACCTCGTCCAGGCGGTGCAGCAAATTGCGCCTACTGTTCCACAGCTAGTCTCAAAGTCGCGATACAACGTATTGACTACTCTGTTTGAGAGGTGCGCGGCTAGGGATATCAATAACGAGGTCAAGGCGCTTATGAAGGGGCTCAAGGAAGGATGTGGCCGTAAGCCTGTGGGTCTAGTATTAATCTTGTGTTCACTCCCCGCAGATGAGGAAGAGGAAAAGAAAAAGAAGAAGAATGTCCAGCAGGTTTCAAAGAACGAATATGCCATTCAAGCCCATGGCGCTAAACTGTTGACGACACTTTTATCAATATCTGGACCCTCAAAGGCAGTTCACGAGTCTCTCCTTGCTTTACCAACTAATCTTCTCATCCGTCTTGCTACTACATCACTTCCTACAGTCACGCTGCTCACAACTGCCATCGCAACCCCTTCCGCCAACTCCATGTTCCAAAAAACCATTGTCAATACCTTAATGCCTCATCTTCCCGAACTCGCCACCTCCCAATGGGGACACAACTTTGTCAACACTCTTGCCGAGATACCCGGCAAAGGAAAGGACTTCAGCATACCCCACCACATGAAAGATGGTATCATCTCTGCGCTTGCGCGGGTTGAGCCAACGCTGAGAGAATCCTGGATGGGCAGAAGTGTGTGGCGGACATGGAAGGGAGATATGTGGAAAACGCGGAGAGGCGATTGGAAGAACTGGTTGAGGGAGATTGATGAGCAAAAGGTTCCACCTGCTTCAGCCACGGGGGCGAATGGCCACCGAGTGAATAGCGAGAAGAAGGGCAGAAAGAGCGGCGATGGTGAGAGGGCCAGGCGGGAGCAGCATGTGAAGGAGGTGGTGGTGGTGGAGGAGGAGGAGGAGGAGGAGAAGAACAAAGATGATAGTAATGAGGAAGAGGCGAAAGTAGAGGCTGTGAAGGATAGCGCTGAGGGGGAACCTGAAAAAGACGAAGATAAGGAGAATGACGGGTCTTCTAAGGATGATGGTGAAAAAAAGAAGCACAAGGAGAAGAAAGACAAGAAAGATAAGAAGGAGAAGAAAGATAAGAAAGATAAGAAGGACAAAAAGGAAAAGGAAGAGAAGAAAGAGAAGAAGGAGAAGAGAAAGGAGAAGAAAGAAAAGAGCAAGGATATCACACAGGAGGTTGAGGAGTAAAAAGAAGAACAACAAAAAATGAGGACATTTGCATCATCTGGAGACATGTACCAATCCCAATACGCTTTTTTTTAAATCATCAGTTCAGAACTAAGCAGCACTCTAAAAGCACACCAAGAGTACGCACTATCATCATCATTGATGCTAGCACAATAGCTATATATATATCAGTTTGGTCTCCATTCTTACTTATATGCCAAGTATCTACCAACCATATATCCATCCATCCACGCAGTGCCTACCTAGATACCCCTACGCCCTACCGAGATACACAAATGATCAATTAGCTAGTATTCATATATTCCCATCAGCTCCATAAGTGAGAACTATAATCCCTCCACACTAATCCCAGATATCAGCAGAAGTTGAGAACAACTCTATTAATAGGTAGGTACATTATAAGTGACCGCCCAGAAAGAACGACAATCCACGACTGAATATATCAAGCAGCAATGAAATAAATATCCCTTCCAATAATACAAACCAATTTACTATTGTGGCGCATCATTTGAAAGGCTAATTCGAGAGAATAATACTTAATAACCCCCTTCTCTATTATACTCGCTCGAATGCCTTCGTCTCCTGTTAGCCTGACAGAGCCATAGCCACCTGGCTAGCAGTTGTCCTTGCCCCCTGCCCCCTTATTCATGTCCAAAAGGCATCCATAGCACAATGGTATTCGTGTCAGTCGCAACTTCTTCCCACCAGCTGGCGACTGTTTCTCAGGGTCATGGACTGTTGTTCAAGACGAGTTTCTTGAAAATAACTTCAGTTCTCACCTTGCCAACTAGAAAACATCCATCCAAGTTATCGTGCTTTGCATCCAACTACCACCATCATCATCATAACCATCATCATCCGATATCGCATTTGGTGAGCTATACTATTGATAGCATCTCGCTTTTGAATGGATCATTATCGATTCCCTCTTTCCTTGAGCTTTTGCTTCTTCGTTAGATTCATTCATCATTTGCTCTTCAGCTTTGCGCTCAAATCCCATAGCTAATGTTGTTTCAAGTATATCTAAAACGTATTTTTTCCAGGAGCTTGGACTTTACCAAATAGAAGCAATGCCAAGAGCTGGATACGACCTCACTGGGGCCGCTCCTGGCTCTCCTGCAGCCGAGGCCGTTGCTCGAGGTAGAAGCCGCCGTGCTGCAGCCAACCTTACTCCCCGAGCTAGATCTCCCGATACTCGAGATCATCCCGAAGAAGAGGACCAGACTACTCCTCGGGCTTCTCGAATCGGCGTCACCGCAGGAGCTTGTTCTTCCCAAGCTTCTAATAAACCACAAGCGAATTGGGCAGCTCAGGTCCCTCAGGCAGGGCGGTTTCCATGGGGAGCCACCGCACCAGAGCCAATCCAGAACCCTTTAAATCCGAATTCTTTTCCAGTCGTTTCCTCAATGGCTGGAACTCAATTCAATGCTCTGTATATGCAAGGTGTCGCCCCAGAGGCGCCCATGTCTACGTTTGCTGTAGATGGGGCAACTGCTTTTGGACCTGCAACTCAACTTCCTCAACCCCGATCATCGCTCGGATACAACCATTTAGCGCCATCACAGGGCTGTGGGCTCGGAAACTGGTCCGGCAACCAGCCAAGAGTCCACTCCCGTGACAGCATCTATCCGAATCCCGAGGACTTTTCGCACGTCAGGACTTCCGTTGCTGAGGCTGCACCATCACATTCAGCAACAACCAATATAAACTCTTCGGTGTCTGGAAATGCTGATGACGATGTAGAAATGACGGATTCCGAAGACAATTAAGGTCTGAAATCCAGATATCAGTAGCAAAAATCCAAGCCTGTGTCGTGTTCTTTAAATGGAGAGTCTTTCTGAGAAGTAGGTGATGTTCTAGGGGCTTTACTAGCTTAGGTCTATTGATTGATGCTTTCTTAGGATTTCCTTGTGTTCATGATCCGAATGGGCACAGATGGGAGATGGATTGAGGCTGAGCTTGTGGTGAGAAATCGTCCTTAGAAATTAGAGGTTAGTTTGTCACCCGTTATCATATTTTCTATAGAGATGAAGTTAGCTAACCTTGGTGCGGTGGATGCTTAGCATAGACATGAGGTGATATATGGATGAGCACGTAAGGAAATGATGATTCAATGACAAAGTTGGCGGAACAGAGGGAGCGAGAGGGCCAGTATAAGAATAGGGGCAGTGGGGATTGTGCAACGTGAATCACTGGTATGAGATTAGAGAAACATGATTGAGAGAAGTTTTCGTTTTCGAAGATACACTGAATGCACCTCCCTCTGGTTGGCGACTCTTTCCTCTCCTTTTTCTGGACCCCAGGCAATTACTCGTTATTCACCACCCACTACTCTCGTCTAAATATAGTAGCCATAGTGGCTTTTACATAGGTATATATCTTTCATTTGGAGGTAAACATTCCCATGATTTACCCTCTTGATTCACTATCTACGTAGCATGGAGAAAGCACTGCTAGGTTTTCAGTTCAGCTTGTGCTCGCTGCCAAGTATCCATCGTTTCGTAAAATCGAATTAGGCTATTATCTATGTGACCTTAAAGCAACAGGTCGCTAATGCTCACGGACAACACGACCAGCCATTTCCTATCAAACTCCATCCCTGAGCCAAAGGGGTATAATCCCAACGCGTCACTTGCGCAGGGCAAATCAGTCAGACCCTCATCAGAACAAACAATTTCAACCAAACCACCAAAGAAATTTTGAAAAAAGAAAAAAAAAATGAAGTTCCCGTGATTTCTTAATGGCTGGAAACCTTTCCAGTAGCATATAAAAAGAAACAAAAAAGAAATCTGGTCGGGCACGCTGCCTCCGCCGTGAAATATGTTTATGCAACACAAAAATATAAAGAGAAAACGAAAAAAAAAAATGAGAGGAGCAAACTTCGTTAGGCATCTTATAACGCCGTCTTTTTATCATGTCGTGATCATCATGTCTCTTTAGCGTGACCCATACGCCAAATTCCAAAAGGTATTTCGTGAAATAGAAAAAAAGAAGAAAAAAAATTAGGGTGTTATCAGTTCCCTTGCGATAAATATCGAAAGTATGCAGCACCACCCACTGACAAAGGACGTGTGGGTAATCGAATTCTTACTCCAGCTGGTTAACGAAAGACTGGCATTCGAATGCGTGCTAATTAGCCCAAGCGCTATCATTGATAAAAGTCTCCCAGGATTCGTCCGGGGTATTGCTAAGCTGTCCTGGGATATCCATGAGTACTGATGTCTGGTCGCCAGTGAAGTCTGGTGGGGGAGCCATTTTGCCATTTATCATGACAGAGCCATTGGTCAGCATACCATCATTGTTCGTCCAGTCCTGGCCATTATACAAGTGGGCACCGAAGTCATCGGTAACACTGAAGTCGCCCATAAGCATCTTAGCTTCAGGCGGAAGCTCTGACGTGAACGCGGACGATGAGCCTGGCGGACGGAAAGGCAAATCCGCGGGAGATTCCGGTGAAATAGTACTGCTGCTGCTGTGACTACCTATAGCACGTGGTCTGGACAAGCCGGAGCAGGAGTCTGGTGTGCTAGCAAGAGGCGATTCGTCGCAGCCGGCGAATCCTACCGGGGAGAGGGAAGGAACGGATTGCCCGCGCTCATGGTGATTTCGTCCTGGATGATAGTCGACGGATTGAAAGGTTGGCTGCAATGGACTCGGGGGCACACTATTGATACCCGACGCTCCAGCAGATGGCGTAGATGCATAATACGCAGGATTTTGTGAAAATTGCGGATGCATCTGGGGAGACATGTACTGCGGCATCTGACCTTGCATCTGATGAGACATGCGGCGGGATAGATTGAGAGTTTGCTGGTCGACATTTGGGAAGCACTGCGCAAATTGTTTGTGAATATCATTATCCTGCCAGTTGTCGTGCGAGGTAGCAAGGAGCTTAGACATGGTGACTTTGTTTGCCAAAAATGCGTCCACTCTCGAGTTCATGTGGTGGGAGGCGGTTTGCATGGACGGGCTGAGAAGCTTGTATGAGCGTGGTAGATTATCATCCTCCTCCTCATACATCTCTTCCTTCATGACAATCTCTTCTGTGATTCGGAATCCCTTGCCTGTGCGCTTCTTGTGGATCTCGCTAGCCATTCGGGCGGATTGCACTCGAGCTTCGAGGCTCCGATCCGCACGCCTGGATGCAGCAACATATGCGCGTTCTTGGTTTTCTTCATGAGATCTCTCGGTCTATGAAGCTCCTAGGTCAGTTGATGCTGGCAAAGGGGCTTTGTCCGAGAGAGTAGGTTAGGCTTACCTTGCGCTGCTGGGATCTCTCGGTTGGTGAAAGCGGGCTCTGTGTGGCATCCGCTAAGCCAAGATCAAACGATCTCTTAGGCATTTTGTAGGTCTGTGATTCTAGGCTACCTAGGTGAATGATAAAAGTTATGCCGACGGTAGATCAGATAACAGAGTCAGATGTGTTGGGTCGAGCTGGCCTGGGTGGTAGTTGGTCGTAAGTAATCACCAGTGCACAATATAGCTAACGGTATGATATGATATGATATGATGTGAAGTGACGATAGTCCAAGACTGTGTGGTGAGGGGTGAAGTCGAGTCTAGAGATCGCAAGGAGCTGTCAAACGTTTGGGTTGGCTGGAACGACCGCAATGCTAAGTTGTAAGTTGAAGCTGGTGAGGACGTTTGCTGGAAACGGAGAAATATATTTTAGAAATTCCGGTCTGGATAGGGGAGTCAACCGGATGACACAAGAGAGAAGGAACGGCCTGAGTCCAATATATATAGGCAGGTAAGGTATATAGATGTACAGGTCTTCCTATTAAATACAATGCAGAAAGCGTTCAAGCAGCGGCACCAACTTTCTTTAGTGCCAAGTATCTGTTTGAGTTCGGGGGCATAGGGGAAACCTTGCGAGGCGCCCAGGAAAGTGGCTTGTTTACCTTTTTATCCTAAAGCTAGAGGTGCGCCCGAAAGAACAAGCTTTGATGCGAACGATAACAGGGAGCCGACCAGGAGGAGGCAGGAGGAGGCGTCCAGCTCGCGGTGCTTTCATGGCAGGCGCCCAAGCTTCGATTCGATCTGGCCTGGCCAAGGTGCAACAAATCGGTGCATTGGTGGGACGATCGATCTCGATGTCAAGGCTATGATAGTTGCGGCACGAGTAACATGTACCGCTTAAGTACTGCTTATTGCCCAAAGCAGCAGCCAGACCACCTCACCTGGCACTTAGCAGGTAATAGCAGTCTTACTGCACTCAGACACCTGTAGGCATGCTTTCGTAGCAGCTGCTCCAGGCATCGGTGCTCTGTGCTCCATACTTTGTACTCTATACTCCGATATAGGCTGCGTCGTAGTTCTGGCGTAGGTACACAGTTCATTCCGGCGATGCTTTCCCTCTACATTAGGTACGCCTGGTACTCCGTACTGGAGCAGCAGTTCCGCGTGCATACACCCTCTTCCCTCTGCTCCTCCAACATCTTCATTCACGGTTCTCCTTGCGCCCACAAGCCGCCGCTCTGCTCAAGTGCTAATGCTCCCCTAACTAGTCAAACCGGGCAAGGTCAGGTATGTACAATGCATGCAGACATACCTGCTCCCTCCTCTGTGCCTCTTAACCTGATCGCACTCGTCTGGCTGAATCGGCATTAGCCTGCCCCAACGTTATTATATCTATCTCATCTCGGACGTGAGACTTTCCGTGCAACCTTTAGGTCTTGGCAACACCGACCGCACGCGCAGTGGATGAGGAGGCGTTTTTCCAACAAACTGCACGGAGAACGGAGACCGGATCATCAGATGAGAGAAGCCTCACACTGTTTGAAAGCGGCGGGCTGTTCTCCTTCCAACGGCGCCGCGGCTTAGCTTCCAATTCGGCGCAATGATTTGCATTTAGCCAGAGGTCCGCGCGATGAACACACACTCAGTATCCCTATGCCTTTCTGATTGGCAAGCTATCTGTAGGAGGCTGTCAAGCAACAACACGATGCAATCGCTAGATGCTGGCCAGATAAACAGTGTATCACAAAACTCGTCGACAGTGGACAGGGCTTGCCTCCGTCAGGGGGGTTCGACGAGGCATCCACTCGGTCGAATCTTCTTCTTTCACCGGCTTCGCTCCGTGAATGATCTCCCACCTCCCGACGCCATGCACCAACCAAATCGCCAACAACTAGCAAAAGCCACTACCCCTAGAACACCTCTCAAAGTACATAGCCTTAGCTGCACTGCGTGGATGGACATTGGATTGGATCCGCCGCTAGGGACCATCATTGTGACGTGGGCAAAGCATGGCACATTGATCCTGATTTCATCAGGGCGAACATAGCTGCTGTTGCTGGAAGGTTCTGCCCTATCGCACATGGTCCCCCACATTAGTGTTTGCTATGCTGCAGAAACCTTGTCTGTGAACAACACAGCACGTTGAAGCCTCAATATCACCAACGAGCAGAGCCATATACAGTACATAGGTGCCTAGGTTAGCTACCTACCTTAGGTAGCCAGCCAGCCATCCAAATTCCTTGCAAGGCGAAAAACGCTAGCAAACGTGATATGATAGCTGTAGGTTTGTTGGGGAGGGCAGCCATTGCATGCATACCCCGCTCGCTGGTTTCAGCGGATGCTAGCATATTCGGCGACAACTCCAGCTTTTATGGAGGGAAAGCTCCAATGCTCTTCTCTACACTACTCAGATCAGGTGCTGTGGAGGCTACGGTAGGCATCGTATCGCATCACATCACATCGCATCGCATCGCAAACTTAGACCCGCCGCCGCTTTCAAAGTTTCCCGGAGTTGTCTCGGGAGGTGGATTTTGAAGTATTTGCGGTCCGGGAGAAAAAGTTCGAGTCAATAATGTCCGTAGCTTGCGGCCAGGGCGTGCACGGCTGTTGTGCCTGCTTCTTTGTCTGCTGGGCGCCAGCACTGAGGTGTCGTCACATCGTCGGCGGTTTCTGGCATCCGTCAATTAGACGCCATGGGCTTTCGAATTCTCGATCACTCACTCAATTCCTGATCAATCTCCCATGTTCCCAATGTGCACTGGTTGTCCGCAGCGCCGGAGCTTCTTCTCCGCCTCATCGTTACTCAAACCACGTTCGAGGACACACTAAGACGGTACTTGGGAAGAACAAGCCCGCCTTAACAGCTCCGTTCGTTCTGCTGATCCGTCAAGAACGGAAGCTCTGACCAGCTTCTTCCCTGTCTCCCGCTATCGTCGCCGGCGCTAACCCGGATGTGGGCCTCTGGTCTGCAAACCCAAAACCCCTCCAAGACGCCGCCTCACACGTTCCAGGATGCAGGTTCCAAGTCAGGAACTTAGCAATGAGCCTTTTGCCTGGCCCCAGACGCCAATCACGTTTGAGCTGCCCAGTTTCATGCTTTTCTTTCTTTTCCAGAACCTTTCCGAATGACTGGGTCGTCGTTTTGTCACCGCAAGCCTTGCTGCAGCCCGTGACGCACCTGTTACTCCGTACAGCTAGCAAAATGTCACAAGCTGGCACCTCAGGATGCATTGCTCCGGCTCAGCTGCATTTTGACGCCACAGATCTATCAGATCAACCTTCTGGCAGTTTGAGTGGGCGTTGGCGGAGTGGCGACAACAATCGCAGAGGTTGCAGTCTTTATTTCGTTCAATTGTAACTGTCGGGACAGTTCCAACCTCTGCGCGCTCAGTATCACAATCCCCTTTCATGGGACGCCCGGGACCATCGCCTCCGGCAACCAGTTGATTTGCAACGTGTTTTATTGAACTAGCTTTGCCGAATTCGCAATGTCTATTTGCCGTGGATAATTGCAGCTTCCGAGAGGTCGTTCTAAACGGTCCGAGAGGGCTTATCCATTCGTTTGATGCCTGATGTGCTCATCAGATCAGAGGGTACTTGAAACCTTCAGCTAATAGGCGAAACATGATTTTTGGGAGAATCTCGATGGAGGCTATGGGTGCCCCCTACTTTATTTTGTATTGTATTAGTCCCTTTTCCCCCCTTTTTTTCCCCCTACAAATCGCCTAGATAAACATGGCAACTTTGGTGGACAATGAGAAAATCCCCTTTTGCATTTCTCGACTTTTGGGGTTTGCCACTGACAAACCGCATCGGTTGTCAATCCATCACCAGGCTTGTAGGCGATAAAGTCGAAACAAAGTCGAGAATCGGACCCTCATGACATCATTTTGAATTAGCGACCAGGCACATTACGCAAGGATGCATGGACAGACCAATGCCAAGAGGGGGGCGAATTATATGGTGCTAACGGTTCTCGATCATTAGATAATTGGTATTTCCCCATCATCCTGAGAGTACCATGCAATCCCAAATCCATATTTGTAATCCTTTTGTGCGTGTGCTTTCCGTTTATACTCCCAAACTCCCTAGCAGACACTATCCCCTCATGAACCACACAAATTTTCCAGGAGTCGCAATGCTCATCTTGGGATCGAATGATGCGATGTGAAGAATATCTCCGCAAGAAAACCTTATTGTATATCAGTCACTAGAGGGCACTTGCCGTGTGTTATCAGGTAATATGTCGACACTTCTCATGCTCAATATTCTTTCACCCACCTTTCCAGAGTTATAAGCAGTCTCTCAAGGTTCTCACGAGACAGAACTAATAGAGAGCAACTGTAGAAGGCAAGTTCAATTTTGACGGTGCGATTTAGCCCAACAACCATTAACCTTAACTTGGTCGGTCAAGTGGGTATCATATTTGGTAAGTTAAGCTTTCAAAGAAGACGATGCTGCATGATAGTTTTTAGAAGTATTCATTCTACAAGTCAACATAAGTGCTGGCGGAGAGGGTGAGCCTTTTTCGCTCAACCCCATTTACTCACGCAGCCCCTGCCAAGTCACAATCACGATTGCCTTCGGTACAGACCGACATCCTTGAAGTTGCGGACAACTCCGCAGATACAATTACTGTTCATTATGATACTTGGAACGTTTGATAGGAGACTGCCGCAGTGGGTGGAGTTGGCTTCACGCCTTCCATGAAGCTTCTATCAAAATTCGAAGGTACCTCGTAAGCCGCTTGATGCAAGTGCTTTTTAAGGTACCTGCATTCCGGTGCTGTTACGGAACTGTCCTCTACTACCCTTATAATGATTGAAATGCTAGTACGATTGTGGTACCTGCGTGTCGCTAAAACTCGGCTTGAACGCGGGAATTCTAGCTTTGATTCACGCTGATGCATTCCTTCTTTCAAACTACAACCACCAACAAACGTGCCAGAGTAGCAAATATCGATATCCCAAGGCCTCTCGACCTTAAGGTTTCCCTACCCTATACTCAGTAGGCACCACTTTTCTTTTTTTTGCCACACGCCACACATGATGTAGCTTTTGACCGAACCTATGATCGTTCCCAACCCTATCGCATACGTACCTATCTATATAGTTGCCTGGCTTCTTCTAAATGTGCAAGGCGAGCAAAATTTAACCCATCCTATCATTGGAGTACAATGCCTCGGTACGCCGTCGAAGCTTCGTGAGTTAGCTGGGCGGTGACTATGGAATGCAGCATTGTGTGAGCCACAGCCTTTGCTTTGGCCATGTGGGCTGATGATTGGCTTCTCGGAGCTTCCTGATTCGCGCCAAACTATCATGACAGAAGGGTTTAGCGTTAAGCGGCAGACTGCATTGATGCTACGACTGACTGACTGACTGACTGACTGACTAACTAATTTACCTTACAGTAGCAGGAGTGGTCGTAATAGTGCAGTAGCAGCAAGGGAAGCTAACAAACGAACCGAAAGACCGAGAATGGAGAATAATAAGCCTATGCCAATTCACAGAGGAAGCACTGGTGTGAGCTGCTTTGCGTACCACCACGTTCAAAGTAAATATGAGTAGTTGGCCATATGCTACTTGAGTTTATGATAATGTCAATACCCTTTCTTGCGCCATTTGATTCTTCTTCGTCTTCTTCCTGCTCTGCAACTCCTCTCTCTGTATCTCTATCCCTATCTCTACCTCACTCTATCTCCGCCTCTCGGCTGCTTTTGATACGTGGCCGCCACAATCTCCTCCCTGCCTCAACCTCAACGAACAGCAGCCAAAGACGAGGCGCAGACACAAAAAAAGAGGCTGCTGCACCAGGTGCCGTCGATTCTCGTCCTCATTGGACTGCAAAGCACCTGGTCCCTGACTGACGGACTGGCCTTACTTAGCCTTGGGGCCTTTTCTGCCAAACAGCAGCCAGCAGCCCCGCCAAAAAGCCGACGCCACCCCACGTCTCCAAACTTGCTAGCAAGCCGCGCCACTCCTACCACCTCTCTCTCAAACATCTGCCTGGCTGCTTGGCTGCGTGACGACTCAACAACCTGACACACAGTCTGTTTTCTTTTTCTTTCCTATTTTTTTTATTATCTTATCCTGGTCGGCTTCTGTTTTCTTGTCTTGATAGAGGGGGACAAAGGAAAGCGATTGTGTCGGATTTCCCCTGTCTTTTTCACGGTTCGCCGTCATACGAGGGACTGTGACTGCGTTTTCTTCTCTCCCCCCGGCAGTAGCCAGAATAATCCATCTATCCCATCCCTCTTATCACCCAGCCGCCAACCATGTCGTCATCAACGCCACCAGCGACGGTCGAAACAACACCAGACGAACCCCAAAGCGAAGGGTCCAAGCTGCGGACTTTCTTGGGCATTTTGAAAAAGTATGAAGCTCCCAGCATTTTTACCCAGGTAGTCAAAGGCAAGAAGGGTTCCTAGGACGTGGGTGGCGGTTGTTGGTCAAGGGCGGGCTGTTTATCTGGGGACGAAATCGGCGGTAAAGCCTGGTGGGACCTTTTTTTTTTTCAACCGCAATAGCAACACTTGCTTCACGCCACGGCCTCTACAAGAAATGCATCCCTCAACAGACGTCTTCAAAGATTCATGCTAACGACGCATGGAACGAACAGGTTCATCGGAGTTTCAGACCTTGCCGCTGTTCGATTTTCGCTCCCTTCCCAGCTTCTCGAGCCGACCCCGAACCTCGAGTACTGGACCTATCTCGATGCCCCAAATGCCTTTGTCGCTATTGGCACTTCCGATGAGCCTCTCGACCGCATGCTCGAGGTAGTTCGTTTCTGGCTTACCAAAGACCTCAAGTATGCCAAGGGGAAGCCCTGCAAGCCGTACAACTCGTGCCTCGGCGAGTTCTTCAGGGTGAGCTTACCGCCCCACGCCATGCACGCCGGCACATCGCTCCAAGAAACCTTGAATCATCGCGAGAGAAAAAAAAATTCAAACTGGGGAAATCGAATTGCTAATAGTAGACTTTGTATAGTGTAACTGGGAAACTGAGGACAATGCACCCCGGATCAACACCGCCGACCTCCAAACCCCGGGCTCAAGCAACAGCTCAACCAAAGGCACAGCCACAAGCTTGACTGCCAACGCAAAGAGCGAGAAAAGCGCCTCTTCCGTGTCCCTCACGGTTCCGCAGCATGGTGCTCCTGCCAACATTCCACTTGTCCGCATCTCTTACCTCACTGAACAGACGTCCCACCACCCCCCAGTCAGCGCCTTTCATGTGAGCTGCCCTGAGAAGGGTATCACGGCCAGGGGGTTTGACCAAATCACGGCCAAGTTCACAGGTACTTCTGTCAAGGTTCTGCCGGGCGAGCACAACATGGGCATTTTCATCACGTTGGATAAGCGCGACGGCGAAACTTACCAGCTGACACATCCTGCGGCTCACTTGGGCGGGCTTCTGCGAGGAAGTTTGAGCGTCTCCGTCAGCGAGATGGCCTATATAACTTGCCCAAAGACAAAGATCAAGGTGATTTTGCACTACATAGAGGAAGGGTGGTTGGGCCGAACAACCAACAAGATTGACGGCGTCATTTTCAAGTACGACCCAGAGAATGACACCAAGTCTCGTGTTCAGGATGTCCCTGACGAAGATGTGTTGGCCCGACTAAATGGTCCTTGGCGAGAGAAGGTCATTTTCACTTTGGGACCTAGACCCGTGGTATGTACCCCAGATGTGTTCCATTTTCGGGGGGGTTATAATGTGCAGGACTTGCTAATCCGTCCAAGAAATCCGTCCCCGTCGAAGAACAGCATGTAATTATTGATATTACCCCTCTCAGCATCGCTCCCAAGATTCTGCCCACGGAGGAGCAGATGCTCCCCAACGAATCTCTCCGTCTGTGGTCTGGCGTGACACAGGCAATCCATGCCAAGCAGTACTCCAAGGCTACCGAGGTCAAGGTCGCCTTGGAGGAAGCTCAGCGTGAAAAAGCCCGTCAGCGGGAGCAGAATAAGGAGACGTGGCAGCCCATCTTCTTTGAGCACGTTGTCGGGAACGGCGGCAAGCCTGATCTCAATGAAAGGGGCAAGCAGGTTCTTGAGAAGGCTCAGAGGGGAGAATGGGATCTAGAGGGCGTTTTGTAGAGACTGGAGGGATAAATCAAGCAATGAGTTATACATGGCAAATATATCTGGATGGATGGATGGATGATATACCACGTGGCTACACACCCATATATATATGCATAGGTTGTTCGTTTTTTGGGGGACGCATCTGCATTTTTTTTTATTTTTCTTCGTCGTTTTTGTTTGTTTGTTGGTATATAGATCTCATTTGTTGGAGAGGTTGGATGGTCTCCGTGTCGGCCATTCGTAGAGTATGGCTTGGACGTGGTTTCCATTGATGTTTGGAGTTTTTTCCCAGGGGGTTATAATAGCAGACTTTGTGGCATCTCTCGCACCTCCCTTCGTTTCTTTTTAAGGCAGTGGTAGGTAGTAGGTAGATAGATTGATTGATTTGATTTCGCTGTAAATGATGTGATTGTATGTGCTCTTTCTCTCTGTCTCTCTCTCTCTCTGTGTGTATATGCGTGTGTGTATGTGTCTATCTTGGACGAATGGGAATGAATACACAGATATTTATGTGTGTGTGTGTGTGTGTGTGTGTGTCGACTTCACCATAGCAAACAGCTTATTTTTTCAGAATTTTGTTTAAATTGTACATGAGTGAAGACGTTCCCCTTTTCTGGTTTCTCATACTAATGCATACCTACATAAAAAGCACAAATGGCCGAATTTGATTGATAAGAAAAACTCCTTCGTTGCCCGGCCGTTTTATTTCCCCCCCTGTATGGTTCATCAACATTGGAAAATTTTCCATTTTTTTAGTTTTGTTCATTTTCTTCGTACAAAGGTTACTTCCCAACCCTTTTTTTTCTCTTTTCATCGATTGATTGGTAATACAGCACCTCTTCCTTTTTTTAAACGTCAATAAAGGCCTTGACATTGTTCAACCAGCGGAGATACTCCCTCTGCTCCTTGACATCCACATAGTCAGGCACGAAAATCGCCAACGCCTCGGTGATGCCCCGCTCCTCGAGGAAGCGCTCCATCAGGACCTGGAGGTCCTCGTCGAGGCTGCCAAAGGGAGGGCCGGGGTACACGTCTGAGCGGGCCTGCGCGGCATCGGGGCTGTCGACGCGGGCGACCTTGGCGTCGTCGTAGTAGAAGAGGTTGTCGACGGTGATGGCGCCGTCGTGGGCGGTGGCGTCGATGTTGAGTGCGCCGGCGGTCTTGCCGGGCTTTTCGATGAGGATGGACAGGTTGATGGGGGCGGAGGGTTCCTCGTCAAAGTCGGCTTCGTCGGCGTTGGAGTTGGCCTGTTGCTGCTGCTTTTCGTTGGAGGGGGTCTCTTCGAAGAGGTCTTCGTCTTCGACGGCGGCGTCCTCGGAGTAGGGGTCGTAGTTGGTGATGTCGGCAATGGAGAAGCTGATGGTGATTCTAGTAAAGGTAGAGGTGTAAGTCAATTAATTCGAATATTGAACTTTCTTTTTTATATGCATTGCTGCTAAGCTAGCAAAACTGGGCAACTTACTTCTCCTCACCGAAAGACCGGGTCAACTTGACGACCTCCTGGCCAGCAGTATCAATCAGCTCAAACGGGCTGTTGTCCAAAAAGTCCTTGATGCTGGCAGGCTGCTGCTCATTAGTCTTGATGTCCTCCTCAATCTGAATCTCGCTCTCCAGCTTGACTACGAGCTCGTCGTTCAGCTCGCTTCCCTCAGCTGCGCTTCGAGATGCCGTCGTTGAGAAGGCAGCGGCAGCATTTTGGGCGGGTCGCAGCGCACTGATCGTGGAGGCTTTGACGACGGTGCTGGGGCGGGCAATAGCGGATTGGCGCAGAGAAGCACCAGCCATGCGGCTCAGCGTCCGTGGAGCGGATCGCGCAATGTTTCTGATAGAAAGCATGTTGTTTTGTGTAGGTGAGAATGTGGTTGTGAAGGTGATTGGGGGGGAAAGAAGAAAAAAGTTTGACCGTTTTGGACGATGTAGCTACGATGCGCAGAAGCTACGAAATTTTTGGCAGCACCTCAGAGCCCCGCCGTCAGTGATGTTATCAACACGTGACTAGACTCTAGAGACTTCGAGTTCGAGCTTTGTAGTAATTATCGTATTTCATTTCGCAAAATTGGTCAGGTTTTTGAATTTCTTTTTATTTTCTAGTTTTCGTATCTCGTTATCTCTATAGCGTGACCTTCCCTAAGATGCATACTAGATTTGTCGGCGTGAGGCTCAAGATTGTGGCCTATCTCAAATCTCGCCACAGTAAAAGTGAACATGAAGATGCCTCCCCTTAGTGGACAATCGCCTTCATAAAGACGGGGGGATACGGGCTTTTCCAGATTCATAAACCCCTAATACGGCTTTGTAGACTATCTAAAGTCCTCCGGTCATCTATGCTGACCGTTCATATTATTGATTTTAATAGCCAAACATGGCTAAAATTTCCCGTTTCCGATCTGCCCCTTGACCAACGGCAGAATCATCCCTTGCAGTGCATGCTTCCATGATGGCTTGAAACCTCTTTGGGAAATCCTTAGAATATCATATGATAGATTGTAGGCTCTATACCCCTTGATCTATGTTGTCTGTTTGATGGGATAGCTCTCTTTTTTTCCCCCGAACTTTGAGCTGCACATATGATTCATGATTAGATAGACAGCTCAAGATTTGAGGGACCTCGAAGAAGTGAGGCTCTCGTTAGCATAGGTAAGTGGTGGAAGTCAAGAATCTTCGTTTAGTTCATAAGCTTTTTAATTCAATCCCTTTGCAGGCAGCTCTGATTTGCGAACATCTCCAGTGGCTGTGACCTTTATCCAAGGAAGAGTGGTGAGAAATGCCCATGATCCTTCAAACTGCCCCAGGACCTTGACGCTATCCGCAGTAGTAATGTCAGGTAATACTGATTTCAAGGTAAGTAAGAGAAGGCAGTGCTCAGGGGATAATGAAAAAAACTCACAGAAGCCTTGCTTATACTCTTGCTCGAGTGATGTAATTTTCAATCTTAGCAGATCTTCCTTAGCGGTAGCTGGCCGACCAGCACGACGAGTTTTCTTGATGGCATCGAATTCCTCATCATACTGATGAACATATCTGTTCAAGTAGACCTTATCAGCATGATTTCACAAAATGACAGTGCGCAGAGGAACCAACGTGTGGATGAGCTCTTGTATCGCCTGGACCTCGAGGGGCTCCCCACCCTTGTCCTCAACGCCTTGTTGAAAGAAAGTAACACGATCAACTAGAAACCGTCAGATATGTACCATGCGATCATGGCCCTAGTGGCAAGACATCGGCTTCACTCACCAATTGGCCGCTCTTTCTTGCCCCTAGAAGTAACCAATTTTTCTAACCTTTGGTCTCTTATAGCCGCCCTGCGTAGTCGCATTGTGTTTCGAGATTTTTCATGCAAGGCATTAATATCTCCATGGCGTTTCTTGGATATTTGCTTGCGAGTTTTGTCCAATGTGGAAGGCATTCTGAAGGTGTATGAGCCGGTTTCAGTGGGGGGATCCTATCTTAATATTGAGATGCGTATATAAATCGGTGGTCAGATTTAATTTTTCTTCTTCTTCTTTCTTGCTCAGCGACTAAGGTTGTTGAGTTTGACGATTTTCACAGTATGGAGAGTGATATCGCTAGTGAGTGAGAGAGATGTGGCGGCTAAGGCTCGGATAAGGATGGCTACTGTTGGAAAACACAACGAGCCATTTAGAAGCAACAGCAAAATGCCAGTAAATACTTGGGTACCACACATTATCTCATTTGAGCATGAGTATTCATCAAATGCCTCTCATCAAGTCATCGGCATGTCCTTGTAATGATCATGACATCCATCTATCCGAACTGCCATGTATGTGTATATGTAGCATCTCCAGCGTGATGCACATCAAGCTTTACCAGTGCAACAATATGCACTTACACCAGCGACAACGTTACTTTTGGCCCGGAGCCCAGCGCAGTTAGTTTAAAAAATAATAAAAGATATTAAAAATATACTTGGCTGAAATGCACCTAGATTCGGTTCTTTAAATATATATTTATATATTTATATATTTAATACATACCCAAGGTACTTCCACCATGGTTGTTGACCCCGGTTGCCAGACGGCCACTTCCAGGCTTGCACATTTTTGGTGTCGCGCGCCAAAATAAAATCAAAAACGTCGCCGTGACACACGCGCTTCAGGTACCAACGTGGAGCCGCCCATTAACATCGAAAGCAGCGCGTCTTGCCTGCCTTGTCCGCCCGTCTAAGCGACTCTGTAGGCCTACAAGATCACTACTAACCCGCATCCATTCCATTAAGCGTTTCCACCGCTTCCAGCTTGACCTCGTCGCCGTCTCGTGTCTGCTGCCTCCACCTCTTTGCTCAATATCAACAAACGGCCCCTTTCCCTCAAGCATCCCTTCAACTCTCTTCTCAGCGTCCCGCGACGCGTGTTCGAACACGGACGACCTTTAATTATCTCCAATTCTCCAATCTAGACACCTTGGACATTCAACTCCAACCCCTCATCTCACGGCGCGTTCTGCCTGAGCTGCGTGCTCAGCAGTGCACCGCGTGCAAGGGGTTTAGTCCCTCCTCATGGGCGCCAGGCCTAGCTAGCAACGCCATTGTGGAGGTAGTTTAGGGCAATTGGGAATCTTGGAACACCAATCTCTGTGGATTTACCAGCTGGTAGTGACCGTTCAGGTTCAAGATGGGTGTATCAGGTACGACAATTGGAGGTGCATTATTGCTAGCGTCAGATATATTGACTCCGTCTCAGGTCTTTTACCGCTTCTCAAATCTATCCAGCGTCCAACCGAGATAAAGAAGTACAATGGAGAGACTCTTGCCGTCGATGGATATGGATGGCTTCACCGTGCTGCTTATTCTTGCGCCGTAGAACTCGGCCAAGGCAAGCCCACGAAGAAGTGAGTGCATGCTTTCTACACTAAAAGTACCACCAGCCTTGTTGATACTAATGATTAAACCCGCGATAGATATATCAATGCGGCCTTGCATCGGGTGAGGATGCTGCGCCACTTTGGTATTATGCCGTACATGGTATTTGATGGCGACTTCCTTCCCAGCAAAGCAAACACCGAAGCATCTCGAGCTAAGAAGAGGGAGGAAAAGCTTAAGCTTGCCAACGATTACTTGAAGGCTGGAAAGCCAAGTCAGGCCGCCCAAGAGTTCCAGAAATGCATCGATATTACGCCCGAGATGGCATCTGCCGTGATCCAGCAGCTGAAGAAGATGGGCATTCCTTACGTCGTGGCACCTTACGAAGCCGATGCTCAACTTGTCTACCTAGAACGCCATGGTTATGTCAGCGGTATCATCTCTGATGATTCAGATCTGCTAGTCTTTGGTGCTAAGCGGCTCTTAACTAAGCTCGACCAGTACGGCAACTGCATGGAGATTAATCGACGGGATTTTTGCGCGTGTCGCGAAATTTCCCTCACCGGCTGGAGCGACACAGAGTTTCGACGAATGGCAATCATGAGCGGCTGTGACTATCTCGACGGTCTCCCGGGAGTCGGTTTGAAGACAGCATATCGAATGCTTCGAAAGACAAAATCCCCGGAACGAATTGTTCGACTGCTTCAGTTCGATGGAAAGCGCGTCTCGGAAAATTATCTCACCCTATTCTACCAGGCTGAGCTAACATTTCTGCATCAATGGGTCTTTTGCCCCAAGAAGAGGGAGTTGGTACACTTGACCGAGCTAGATGGTACACGGTCAGCGGAGGAAATGCCGTTTATTGGAGCGCATGTCGAGCCAGAAATTGCTCAAGGTGTAGCAGATGGTGATGTTCACCCTATGACAAAACTCCCCATTGCCATGCCTACAACACCTTCTAAGCGAAGGCATTCCCAAATTGCCACCGGCGCTACTGCTGAAGTACCAACCCGCCCGCAATCGAAGCCCATCAATTCATATTTCAAAGGCCATGGTCGAGTACCGATGGGTGAGATGGACCCCAACTGCTTCTCAGTTGATCCCCAAAGGCTTTCGCAAATTACCGATGGCGGCGCAGTCCCACGGGTGTTTCCACTCCCCAGGCCGTATGTATCTCAAACGCAACAATCCGAGTCACCTGCTGAGCGTCCGATTACTCGCCGAACTGATGCAGCCCCTATACGGACATCCCCTCGACTTCACCGGCGGCGAACTGAGCCGGTCGCGAACCTACTAGCCAAGGAGACGGCGGATCTGCCACCCCACCCTGAATCCCAGAACCGCCCACAAAAGAAGGCACGCTTGTGCGACGATTCTGTTGAAGTCGATGGGTCACCAAAGAAAAGCAGATTCTTTCCCAAGGCCCAATCTGTGAGGAGGAGCCCGAGAAGGGCGAAGAGCGATGTCTATCTTTTGTCTGATGATTCTCTTGAGGAGGCCCTTCGGGAACTGCCTGACATTGGAGGATGGGCTAATGGAAGCAAATCCAAAAGGCCGATCTCTATATTTGATGATAAAAAGAAAGAGGCATCAAGTCAGATCGACCTGAGTGAACTAAGTAGTACCCAGAACGATGCTACTCAACAGAGCATAAGTCAAGTGACGCAAGCCACCTCACTTTGTGATAGTCAAGAGGACAACTCTGAGCACACCGCTGAAGCAGCGGCGGAAATATCCATGCCTCCACCTAAATCACCTTCTCCAGTTGCAGAGGTTGAACAGACACCTCCTAGGCGAAGCTTGAGTCGCTTTGCCTATTCATCCGGATCCTCCATCACGCCAAGTTCCACAAATTCGCAGTACTCAGCCGTCTTCAGCGCCGCATCCACAGCATCCACCGCACCATCCACAGCCAGAACGAGACCCACGCCTCTCCAGCGCCTAGGGGCAAGAGCCATGAAAGCCCCAATGTCACCAAATGTACGAAAGCCACGACAGACTTTAGACAAGAGTTTTGCCAAAAGCGGATCTCTGAACCCGGCCTTTGTTCCACTACCAAAGGTTGATTTAGAAGAGGTTGAGGCGCTAAATAAGCCGTGTGGAAGTGAAGACCAGATCATCCCCGATAGTGATGGGGAGGATGGGGAGGACGAGGTTCAGCCTCCAGCTACGAAACTTAATCTCTCTCGGTTTGTCTTCTCGTGAGCGCTATCTCCGTTTTATGCTTCCTCTGGTTGTTCTTCTTGATTTTGGCATTGCTTGTTAGCATCGCTTTTTTTTTTTTTTTTCAAACAGGCTTTCCATGCTTTTATGATGTGTCATTGATAGGCGTTTTACTTTGTATTATAAGATGCAGGCACTTGCTGTATTGATGCTGTTATAACGCTGTAGTTTGTTGTCCTGTCGTTTTCTTTTCTAGCTAGAAGGCATTGGTTTTTTTTTGGGATGGCAAGATTAAGTTGGTAGCATTAGTTTTTTATATACCTATGTAAGGCACTTGTTAGGTAGGTAGATCAACACGGGGTTAGTTTGGACGGATACAAATGTATTTTTTGGGGGGGGAAATTAAAAAGAACAATACAAGAAAACATGTCCCTTAATTAACGATGCTGAAAGCATTGTGCTATGATATGATGTTTTATCCTGGGCATCTCATGGCATTCGCCCGTTTACAGATTGGTAGATTGATTATTCAAACACGGTGATAATTTTCACGGCACATATAAAAAAGGGGGTCACGATGAAATGAAACGAAATAAAATGAAATGAGAGTCGCAATGTGTTTTAAAAAAAATCCTCCTTGCATTGTATAATCCGTCATTTCCCCTTCCCTAAATGTATGCTACCTAATGTACCGGTTGTGTGTTTCTCTTAATTTCAACTAATTCTATAATAAAACGAGCGGTGCATGCGCCAGCCGACCATCTCCGAAACAGTCCTTCCATTGCGTGTGTGTGTGTGTGCGTGTGCGTGTGCATAAGTGAGTAAAGTGTGTAAAATCAACAAAGCAACATGATGCATAAGACAGAAAGAAGAAAACATCCTCCCAAAACCCAAAATAAAAGAAACCGAGAAAAATGAAATTCCCTTCCCAATCCTATCAACTGTTCCTAAACGCCTAAACCGAATCGTTGCATTTCGTGTCTATAGCGGAGGGCCTTTGAGAAAGCCTCCAAATGTTAAAAATGTGTATTCGCGCCATGATGTTCATGTGCTTTGTAAGAGCCTTCCTATAATCCGTTTAGTGTTTTCTGGAGGGAAAACACACATGCAAAAAAATGCTGTGGAATGACCCGTGTCTTTGCTGTTGGGTAACTAGGTTGGCTAGTTCAGTGCTCCGCAGTCACGGGCATACCAACAACACTACGTTTGGCTACGCTTCTCGCTCGCTCGCTTGCTCATGCTATGTATGTCCAGGTAACGCCTCTTCTCATGCCCATTCCATGCCTAGAGATAGATCTAGCAAATGTCAAGGTGACATAGTCAAGATGACCCAGTGCGTGTGACGAAGGAGGGGGAGGGGTCATAGAGTGCATTTTCTGACAATTTTCAAAATACCATAAGCGATGAAGATATAATCTCACATTAGCGCCTGTTGAGCAATAATGTGGACCCGTTCATGAGGTCTGCGTTAAATGTCCATTTTGCTGTAATAGAATTAGTCTTCTGTGAGCCAAATATGTCTCTTGGGGGAGTGGTGGCATACACTTTGCGAGATTCTCGGCCGTATCGTCCAACAAGATCACACGTCTCTTGTTACAATACGTTGTCTTGTCCATGATGTCGACTTTGAGTTTAGCGTCAGACAACTCCTGAATGGGCTTCTCGAACATCTCAGACAGGTTCTCAACAGCCATTTCAAGATCCTTCTGGTTGTCTTCAAAGATCTCGGTCTGGTTATTCTTTGCCAGATAGAATGCAAATGCATACGTCCATTTCAACGTTTGCCGGCATGTCTGGAGTGCCTGTGAAGCAGAGTTGAGATACTGCACCTCTATCCAGGACATGCCCGAAGTGGTCTGAAGCTGCACCATCTTCTTCTCCGTCTTCTGCGCGATATCTTTGTCCAGTTTGGCGGATTGCTCGTGGTTGGCGTATCGGTTGTAATAGTGCAGATACCGCTCCAGGGATGTGCGGGATCTAGTCTGTGCATCCCGTGCCTCGGCGCCACTCTTCTCTTCGTACCGATTGCAGTTATACCAGCTAGTCCCGTGTTCAGACCAGAGGCCCATACACATCCAGCAAAACTCGTATTTGCATTTCCGACAAGTCATGTGATTACATCCGCCATTCTTCTCAATAGTAGAGTTACACTTGGGGCATTCCTTGGTGTGAGCTGATATCCAGTTTGCCGTTTCCGAGTCGTCGGCACACTTCTTCAGCCATCGCTTCACCAGGTCGCAGGGAGCTGGCTGGTGGTCGGGGTTAGGGCAGCCAAAGCAGAATCTGTAGCCGCAGAGACATTCGACAGTCGGCACAACCTTGTCCAAGTCCTTCTTTTTGACTCCGCATTCTATTGCGTTGGGGCAGTCTGGGGCAGGGCACCATTTGTATGTGTCCTTGTCCTCGACGTAGGTGCGGTTTAGTAACTGCCGGTACCGACCAGTTAATTCCGCAGCAACTAAGAGATCCAGAGACCTGGAGTCAAGAATGCGGCCGCAGCTATCTGATGGGCACTGGATCCTCGCAGACTCTCCTTCGTCTCGTATCTTTTGCGTCAAGTAATGCCGATAGCAGTCGACGCAGTATCGATGACCACACTTCATGGCAAAAGTCTGTAGTCCGTCCTCGTCTTCGCAGCAGATGTCGCACATGAAGCCAGGGACGACTTGCAGCTTCGGCTGGCTGGAGGACGTGCTGCTGAGGCCAGCAGCCTCTAGTACCTTTTCCGGCCGATCCATGTAGTCCTCCAGTAAACGTTCCTTATTCCATCGGAAGTAGCGTAACATGATGGCTGCATCCTCCTTGCTCATATCGAGGATCATGTTGACTTCGCCTATCATGTCATCTTGCTGTCGCTGGACATCGGAGGGTTCGAAGACTTTGAAAGATACTGAATGAGCCGACTTCTTCTTCTTATCGAGATCCTTGGCAGAAAGCCCGAAATCGGGGTCCGGTTCGTCAAAGTCATCTTCAAAGTCTACGCATAAGAAAATAAGATAGGTTAGTTCCATCGACGTCAAGGAGGGTTCGGAAACGGGAGGGTCAAGACTAACCATCACCGCCGGAGATTTCGTCCCCGCTATCATCTTGCATCTCGTCATCGCTCGACAAGGCCGAGAGGTATTCTTCTTCGGAGTCCATACCGGCACTACCAGTAGTCAAAGGAGTGGGAGGGGCGGCAGGAGTAGCAACTGAGGCGACGATCCTCTTATGGGGAGGGTCTTCAACGGTACCTGTTATGATCGTCGCCTCCGAAGCTTTTCGTTTTCTCGTTGTGGGAGGAATTGTGGCGGTTCGAACTCGCAGGAGGCCAAAGGGGGCTTGTCGAGGGATAAGGCGTCGAGACACCGGTCGTGAAGGGAAACGAAGACTGGTTCTAGGAGGGGCTTGACGGGGGAGGCCCGATATGGGGGGGGTATGTACTACGGCTTTGAAATCAGGATGCAAAGTGGATTCGGAGGAGAGATGATAAAAGGTCGAATGAACGAGGTTGTTCATCTAAGGGGAAAACTAGAAAAGGGTAGACAAGGGAGGTTGTGCCAGCAACAAAGAGAGCCGGTGTAAAAACAGGGCCTGGTGATCTTCAATAAATGAAGTGATTCAGGCCATGACGAGACGAGACAGTCAAAGCAGAGGCAAAGGGAGCGGCGTTGGGCAGGCGGACGAGGATAGGCACCGGTGTTTCTTCGGTATTGATGACTCAGCTAGCCAAGGAAAACCACACCACCCCTTGCAGTGCAGTGCAAAATAGGCTGCCGCCTTGTCAGGTGGCCGCATCGGAGCCTTGGATGCGTATGGTGATGGCAACAGCCGATTGGCCAACAGCATTCACTTGCGATATTCACCATACTTCCGTTTGGCCAATCTTGCTGTTAGTTGCTGCAGTTTATAGCGGAGCATTGCGAATTCGCCCGTTGTTAATGGTACAATATGCATTGCTTTAAACGCAACAACAGGCAGCCACCAACAGTTGGGGGAACAGTTTCTAGTGGGGGTGGTGGTGACAGAATCACGGAGTGGTATTTCCCGCTCATTTTGGAAGTCTATGCCTGCTCCATCGATATATGAACATCATCTAACAACCAAATGAAAAAAAAAAATGGAAAAAAAAATGATCCTAGCTGTTACAAAAAACCATTCATCACGCATCTGATACGGATTATTGTATGCACATGCTATGGGGCCTTTTTTTTTTAAATCCCGAAACACGGCAGCCCGTCAGCACCAGTCAGACTTAGCCGTCTCTGTCTGCCCAATCTCACTCCTTCGTTGATATTAACCCAGAACCTTTTCGGCAAGCGACACTAGCAGGACGATCAGTTAGTACGGATATACACGAGGATCACGTAGTCATCGAATTCCTACCGTTGGCACCAGTACTATCAGGCTCTACAAAGGTGGCTGATACCTTGCCGTCCTCAACCTTCAAGGCGTATCGCTTGCTTCTAGTACCGCCGAGTACAGGAGCAGCATCGTCAAAAGCCAAGTCCAGAGCCTTGGTAAACTCCGCCGTAGGGTCAGCAACAAAGCGGATCTATTTTTCTGTAAGTCATGGTGCATAATAGGAGCCATATGGTACATCATCAACAACTCACGCCAGTTTCTCCGGCAGGGTCCAACTGGTCAGCCCAGGCTTTCATGCTATTATATCGGAGGGGAAACCCATCAGCTCATAGTTCAGATCTTCATTACCAATTTTTATTTTGTCTTCTTGACAAACTTACACAAAGGGGTCATTCACAGAAACAACAAATACTTGGCCCGCCTGCTTCAGGTTCGGGTGGTTGATGTAAGACGGGATGTGCGTGCTAGAGCAGGTGCCGGTAAAGGCTCCCGGAACGCCAACAATGAAACCATTGCTCGTCTTAAAAGAGTCTGCAAGACTGATTTTGGTAGCGGCCGAGTTCTCGAAGACCTCGATACCGGGGACATCATCGCCAACCTTGACAAAGGCTCGCGGGGTAGCGTGGAAGTTTCTGGCTGGGACGGTTGGCCGAGCCAGAGCAATGCGGCGGAATGATGCGCGGAAGGCCATGGGTTTATAAATTGAACAGACTTAGATGGAGGAGATTATTATTTTTTCCACGACTTGGTCAGAGTGGCTTAACTGGGGGTTCAGAGATCCATGGATGTTTAGATACAAAGCTTAGGTGTGAGAATGGCGTCAGTTCTTAGGAAGCTGTTGGTCGGTACGTATGAAGGTACAGTCAGCCAGAATCCGCCAGCTTATGTCACCCATGGCCCCGCCTCCGGGTGGTTGAGGGCTACCCTAAACCTCTAGATTTGTTTCCCAGTTTCAATTTTTTTTTTCTTTGTTGGGATATAACGATAAAAGCATCGATAATTTATTTTAATGGGCAAGCGGCTATAGAGGTGACATTGGACTAGATGGTCTACCTGGATGGGGCAATTTGTTTATCCTAAATTAGAATTTGGCTAGTATAATGAGTGTTCGCTACATTTGCTTCATAAATGAAAACGACTCCTTTGCTCTACACAAGCTCCGAAATGAATACCCCTGATCACACCAACTTATCTATCAAGACACAGCATCGATAAGAAGGCAGCAAGATATGCCCGATAACCTTTGATGCGAGTCAAGGGGACTCTATAATCTATAAATACGTGTAGATTACGGAGTTCTAGGATCTAGTAAAATGTAGAGGGCTAGAGCGTAATGTGTAGCGAAGTGCGCGACATGTCTCAGACACCACCAACAAGCCGATCTTGCAACAAACTGCAAGACCTGCATGAATTTGTCTACTATGGTGGTACATTTCTTTTATTCGTTATCCACTGATAATGTTGGGATTTTTGGAAGGGGAACAAGGGGAAGTGGAGATCTTGGAGGCATCCGGATTTATCGATTTTATTTTGTTTTGTACAAGAGATGCAAAATCCGGAGTCCTTTAACCTGCCGACAAGGAAGCTGATGCAATGTTAAGCGTCCAGAACTGCCGAACCTAATTGGCTATCTGCTGGATGGACAGCTGTTAAAAGCCTTGTTACATCGGGAGCTGTCAAATTGAAGAGAGCACGGGATCGTAGAGGGTTCGTGCAGCGGGGTGGATATCGAAGATTCCTAGTATCGTTCATGGGATCATCATTGCGAGATTGAAGGACTGGGGGTAAGTACGGACTATGCTCGATAAAAGGGCCATGGATGGGATGGGAGATAAGAATAGAACCGACCCCAGTCGCGTAGTAACTGTGGCGGAATGGTTCTGATAGATGAGCATTTGGGGGTTGAGGCTGGTTTGAAGGCTAGACAATATAGACAACGGAACCAATGAGAAATGCCCGAGCGAGTGACCTGTTCAAAGCACACCTCCTTGTTCACAATACATACAATACAGTAGCACTTTTCTGTGTACGTATAGAAACATGGCATGCTCCATCAGTCCCGATATTGTTTGGAATGCCGGGAATACGGCTAAAACCTGTAGCATCGACGAATGAATATGATTTCATGTACTCCGTACAAGCAACCCGTACCCGTGTATGCTCCGAGAGAGACGAGGGAGCAATTGAGCAGGCATTGTGGAGCCAGTGGACGAACGATCAATAAAGTGGCAAAATATGAGGATGTTCTTTGCCAACATTCGTCGTGGGTGAAACAGCAGAGCGGGATAGTCTCAACCTACCGGACCCGCGGAGATGGTAAACGCATAGACGCCGACGCCTGTTGAACCTCATTTGAATTAAAAAAAAAAAAAAAAAAAGGATGAAAGGAATATCCAGTCTCAGTCTCGCTGTGTCACCGTGTGTGCCCTGCGGTATCCGAGACGGCTATTTGATATCTGCGGTGCGACGTGCCACAAGGGCAGCACCGTAACATGACCGACGATGACGATGGGAGAGGGCGCAAGAGAGAGGAACCTTGAAAAGAAAACTATCGCTGAGCCAGAGTCAGTGCGCCTGGCTGGCCTTGGTGTCCATGTGGCAACGCGCGCGCTCGTGGGGACTCTTGTGGAGAGCGATTTGATATTAGCTATCAGGCGAATTATATGGGCTCAACAAAGTGGCTTGCTTAGCTTGATGATAGCCTCGCTCGTCTGTCTCGATACTCGTACGTGGATACGACCTGTAATTCTATGTTTAAATAATTCGTTGGGTCTTTGCTGCATGGACGGAGATGGGGGTGGATTTGGTTGATTTATGAGCCTCTCCCTTCGCGCGCAGGCAAGCCCTGCAAACCCATTTCATCTTTGGCCGCATAATCCCCACCAGCCCCTTGGCCCTGGCGGAGCCCCCTGTAATCTCGTCGTGCAGGCACAGGCACAGGCACAGGTTCGCACAAGAATGGAGGTAGGGGTTCGCTCGGAGGACTTGACTGCAATAGGGACGAGCAGCCGCCACAGAGAGCTCGATGGTCCAACTCTTGTGGGAGATGACCTTCTGTCGACAGCCTGCGTTCGGTAGAGGCTACAAGGATCGTCGCACCGCAAGACGTCATAATATGGCCTCTCGCCACTCACCCCAACCCACTGCCAAGCGTGGTGTGCGCATCCGAACTGCCGCACGGCCAGCGTCGAAGATGAGATGGAGATTGTGGGTGCGGACCCTAAGGCGAAGTGAGAAAGTGTGCGGTTTGAATTGGAGATTGGTGCTTGTCAAAAAATTCGATGGACGAAAATATCCTGATGGAACAACACCGACACGAAGAGATGCTTCGCATTTGCAATTCACCTGCACACTACCTAACAGTACACGGGAGCAACATGTCCGCCAGATAGGCACCTACCCCGCTGTCCCTCTAGAGCCTATTGCGGAATAGGTGCAAGCAAGAACCTGAGACATGAAACCGGAATCTTACCAACATCGAGATGCTCGAGGCTCATATTTATTATGGACGTTTCTGCCTCATGTATCATCCAAACGACCCGGAACCCTAACGCTAGGAGCCGTGGTGTTTTGGCGAGTTCCTCCTAGATGACTATCTGCACTAACACTGCAGTGTTGTACAGGTACGGAGCACTGTCGGCCCGCGAGGCTGCGATGAGTTGTCATAAAAAAATAATAATTGCAGATCAAAAGCAAACCTGTAGGCATGAGTACTTTAATCATCATCAGAAAAAAAAAATACAATACGCAGGAACACATGCCATATCTACTTGGGGAGAGCACATGTATACGTAGATTATATGGCAGCGTAGCTGGCTCTCCTTCATTCTCCATGGAGGCTTTGCAGAAGCATCACAATTGCTGTCACAACCAAAAGCGGCTCAGATGACGGGCGTGTATTTGTTAAACTACCTCCACGGACTACTTTACTACGCCTAGCGTCTCTGCCGCTAGTCTAGTGACGCTTGTAGGCTGTGGTGACGCTGGTAGTGGGCAGTGAGCCGCCTATCAACTTCCCAGGCACTACTGCCTGTGCTCTCATGATACGATTAGGTACATTGCTCTGAGGGCACCTGTGCAGTTGAACTTTTTCTAACCTTATTATCTTAGGGCACCTCGGTAGGTCTATAGGTCTAGGCCCCTCCATCTTGGAAAGACAGTATAAAAAAAAGAAAGTGCACGAGGTAACATCCTCTAGCCCGTAGCGTTAACGGTGATGATAAAAGCGCAGAGCTGCAGTCGTTCCTTGACAGGTGGACACCAGGCTGCCCATATTCCGCAAGTACGCAGTACATGGCTGTCCCTGGGGGCGCCGACATGCCACAGGCACCCCAGATTTCTCAAACGCATGGGGCGGATGGAGTGTAATTAAGGCACCTCCCAGAGCGCGCAGCAATGCGGTGATGCGATACTGGCGGGCTGGCTTGCTGTCTTCTGCAAGATATCGCATGTACTTGATACATTTAAAAATAAAACCAAGAAAAGCGATTACTGCATGTATGGTACCTGCAACAGCGGCTTACTTGCCGCAGTCCTACATCGCCTAGCTGTTGTATGTTTATTTTTTTTTCTTCATTTTTATTTTTCTGTGTTACCGCGTTATGCTCCATGAACCGAGGCAGCCTCTGGTAGTCCCTGGTAGTGTCTACCTAATTGTCCCCTTGATTGCCAAAGTACCCGCTACCCGTTCTGCCAGGAACCCCCCCAAGTGGCGCCCCTCCCCCTTCGCTAGCCCTCTGGCAGTATGGTGCCTTGTTGAGTAGCCTGGCCCTGATTGGATCTGCGAGCCGGCGATGCTGTCAGTGGTCGCCCGCCAGCCCTTCGAGCTTGGGCTGTTCCTTTTTACCCCCTCCCTCAACGCAACCCCCTCCAAAAAGCACATGGCGCACCCCATTCCCTCTCTATCCCCCCTCCCCTCCAAGTAAAAAGGTACAGGCACAGTGCCTCGTCGCCTCTACGGTCTTTTGCTGAACCTGGCCCGCCCGCCGCCTTGCCCGCCCTGCTCCAGTTTTTCAATCTGCTCGCCTTCGGTCCTGGGATGTTATCACCCACCAAAAAACCACTACTACTACATCCATACCACCACCAACTACCACCACCACTACCACCAGTGCCACCACCATTGCCTATCGTCGCCGCCACAAACCTCCAGCCCTCTCCTGCTATCCGTCTGGCCGATTCCCTCCTAGTTCGTCCATCGTCCACCGCCTTGACGATTGCGAGAGATCGACCGACCCGAGTGCTGCCTCCATCCTTTTTCTTTGGGCCAATATTTCGCTTGACATTGCTCCCTCACCAACCACATTGTGACGTCTCTTTTTATTTTATTTTATCTTAGTGAAACTCGCGGCGTCCAAAACCAGCCCACCTTGTTCGCCCTTGTTGCCTGCGACGACGACATCGACAACTGCTCCGCCCTCCCGTTACAACTCGCATACCGTACCGCCTTATCAACCCGACCGTTTTCTTGTCGAATCCTTTTCTTTTTGACGACTTTCCCGATGCTTGCTTGATTCGAGGCGATTGACATCAACGCCGGCCTTCCCATACTCTGCGTGCCCTCGCGGCCCACCTCGTTCCTCAATCAATCAATCGGTCGTACATCGCTGGCTCGCAAAGACTCTGCCTTTCCCGACGACGCAAACAGTATCACACAGCCGTTTCATCAGGGCTCATCTTGCTCTGCGATAAACGACAAGTCATTCGTCCTCCCACCTCCCACCTCCCGCCGTTCGCCTCCCTATCAATTCCGCAGACGACACCAAATCAATGGTAGTGGGTAGAGCCGACAAATAAAACAGAGAGCCTATCCGAAATTCTCGACGCCGTCCCTACCAAGATTTCCATCCCTGCCGAAGGGTGATGATTGGAAGCGCTTGAAACCAACCCTTTCCCATCGTTGACATCCCAGAGATCCCGGGGCGACGAAGCCCACTCTCATTTTGTTGTGCAACCCTTAACAAATAATGCCCGCCATGCTACAAACACCATCACGGGCATCTACAGCATCGACATCCTCCTTCCAACCCCTCTCGCGCCAAAACACCATGTCTTCCTACGATGGATCGCGCTCTGCGCGCCAATCGAAGCGGTACTCCATGTCCGCACTATACATGTCTATGACTGCTAATGAAGGGGAGATGCAAATCGAAGATGAGCTCGCTAAAGGTATCGTCTCTATCTTCATATGTTTCTCCATTTAAATAAAGCGCGTCTGTATCTAACGTGCTACTTTTCTCCACAGCGCAAAAGGCTCTTCGTGATCTCAAGTCCAAGATCTCATCTCAGTCAAAGAAGAATTTCGTTCTCGAAAAAGACGTGCGATATCTCGACTCCCGAATCGCCTTATTGATTCAGAATCGTATGGCACTTGAGGAGGTTCGTTTCGCTTACCCCATCCTTTTCCATCTGCATGTTTCTCTAACTTTCAACAGCAAAACGAAGTTGCCAGCCATCTCGAAGATGGTACCGAAGTAGAGGAGGGTGCTTTCCCCAGCGATGACAAGACTCAGAAATACGGCAACCTGATGTTCCTTTTGCAATCTGAGCCCAGGCATATTGCACACTTGTGCCGATTAGTTACCATGGGCGAGATTGATTCGCTGCTGCAGACCGTCATGTTCACAATCTACGGAAATCAATACGAGAGCAGAGAAGAACATCTTCTGCTTACCATGTTTCAGGTAAGATCTCGAGCACGCCAGCAGAAACCTGTCATTGCGTGACTAACCTGTTGCCTTCTAGTCTGTGCTCACATATCAATTCGATAACACCCCAGATTACTCTTCCCTGCTTCGTGCCAACACGCCTGTTTCGAGGATGATGACGACATATACCCGGAGAGGACCAGGTCAAAGCTTTCTCAAGACAGTGCTGGCCGATAGGATCAACAGCCTGATTGAACTGCGAGATCTAGATCTAGAAATCAACCCTCTCAAAGTGTATGAGCGCATGATTGAGCAAATCGAAGAGGACACTGGTTCCCTGCCAGCTTCTCTGCCAAAGGGTATAACTGCGGAACAAGCTGCTGAAAACCCTCAGGTCCAGGCTATTATCGAACCCCGATTGACCATGCTGATCGAAATTGCAAACGGGTTTTTGAACACTATTATCGAGGGGCTAGAGGAGGCTCCCTATGGGATCCGATGGATTTGCAAGCAGATTCGAAGTCTCACTAAACGGAAGTATCCTGATGCCAACGACCAGGTTATCTGTACCCTGATCGGTGGATTCTTCTTCCTGCGATTTATCAACCCAGCCATTGTGACACCTAAGTCATATATGCTAATTGACGGGACTCCCGCTGAACGACCTCGCAGAACATTGACCCTGATCGCCAAGATGTTGCAAAACCTGGCAAACAAGCCGTCTTATGCCAAAGAGCCCTATATGGTTAAGCTCCAATCATTCATCAACCAAAACAAGGACCGTATCAACCGATTCATGCTCGACTTGTGTGAAGTCGGAGACTTTTATGAAAGCCTGGAGATGGACAACTACGTTGCTCTTTCTAAGAAGGATCTGGACCTTGAAATCACATTGAATGAAGTTTACGCCATGCATGGGCTGATTGAAAAGCACGCCCAGGAGATTTGCAAGGACGAAGGCTCTCATCTGGCTATCATCATGTCCGAATTGGGACCTGCCCCTGCTCAACTGCCCCGCAAAGAAAATCGTGCCATCAACCTGCCTTTGTTTAGTAGGTGGGAGACGGCCATCGATGACCTCACTGCGGCATTGGATATCACGCAGGAGGAAGTATTTTTTATGGAGGCCAAGTCCATCTTTGTGCAGATCATGCGGACAATTCCCCAGAGCAGTGCTGTTTCGCGACGTCCGCTGCGGCTTGAACGGGTTGCTGACGCTGCTGCCACTAGCCGCAACGATGCAGTGATGGTTCGCAAGGGTATTCGAGCTATGGAACTTCTCTCCCAGTTACAGGAGCTAGGCGTCATCGATAAGAGCGACCAATTTGACTTGCTGAGGGATGAGGTCGAGCAAGAGCTTCAGCACCTTGGATCCCTCAAGGACGGTGTCATTGTCGAAACTAAGAAACTCGATGAAGTGTACAAGACCATCCGAGATCACAACTCCTATCTAGTCGGACAGCTCGAGACGTACAAGAGCTACCTCCACAACGTACGATCCCAAAGCGAGGGCACAAAGAGGAAGCAGCAAAAGCAGCAGGTGCTTGGCCCATACAAGTTCACCCACCAGCAGCTGGAAAAAGAGGGGGTTATTCAGAAGAGCAATGTCCCAGATAACAGAAGGGCCAATATTTACTTCAACTTCACCAGTCCACTGCCTGGAACATTCGTTATTTCTCTGCACTACAAGGGTAGGTTTTCTCCACTCACTGGTTTTCCACGTCCTCTGATGGCTAACATGATGCCAGGTCGAAACCGTGGGCTGTTGGAGTTAGATCTCAAGCTGGATGACTTGCTGGAGATGCAGAAGGATAACCAAGACGAGCTGGACCTGGAATACGTCCAGTTCAACGTCCCCAAGGTCCTTGCTCTTCTCAACAAGAGGTTCGCTCGCAAGAAGGGTTGGTGAATTACACCCGAACCCTGAACATGACTCTTCTTCTTGCATCTCACGCATACCGTCAATGTAACATCTATCCTGGGAGGAAAAGAGGGCGTTTATGGAGCACTGATACCACGGAAGCTTACTTTGTTTCGATTGACAATTCATGGAGGCTTTCGTACGCCTGATTATGCCGTTCTTTGTTTCTTTCCTTTGTTCTCCTCTTTTTCTTTTTTCTGTTCTTGTTTCAAGGCGAATCAACGTTACTGCTGGTGAACAAGTCCCATCTATATATGTTAGTAATCTTTGGGAGAGGAAGCAAAGGGAAAGGGAAGGGGTGGTATGTTTTATGTACTCCTCAAAGGGCTGGTCCACGATTTGAGGAGGGGAGTCTGAACGTTTTTTTATTTCCGAATTTTCGTCTCCTCTTATTTTACGTATTCGTTCTGAGCGTCTGTGTTGGTCGTGTTTGTCTTCCGTTGGAAGGGTTATGATTCACTACAATCTTATCTTATCATTACTTCAGGATGAGCTATAATGCTGTAATCGCGTGCTGCTGTTAAAGCGATAGTGATGTTGATGGGAATGTACTAGTAGTGGCCGATATAAATACTGGTGGATGATCTGCAAAGAAGAAAGGAAAAAAAAAAGGCAAGACGCAAGTAAGTGTGAAATTTGGTGAGTATTTACGATGAGAGAATTAAAAAAAATTGCATGTTTAATTGACAATGTTACATGTGCTGCTGTTACATACATATCTCACATAAAAAAGCTATTGCTACAATACATTTCGTGATCCCATAAAGTCGTGTGTCGTCTGATGTTGTCGTCGTCAAGTCATTATACTCGTCCCAAGTTGTCATCATCCGCTCCAGCTGCAGGCCTCTTCATCCATGCCCATCGCCACCACTGTAAGATTTGTACTTTACCTCCAGTACTAATACCTAGCCCCGTTCCAGATACTCCCCCTACTCCGCCACCACCACCACCACCACCAATACCAATACCAATACCATTACCACCATTACCATTGCCATTACCGCCGCCGCCTCCTCCTCCTCCGGCCCCTTGTCTCCGCCGGACCATGAGTCTCCTCTTCCGACCCTTAAGTGGCGGGGATGCCACCACGACGGGCCGCGCATCAGGCATGGCAGCATCGGATTTATAGTGGCGCCAGAGAGCGCGAAAGGGGTAGATGATGAGCCAGACGGTTTTGTCGTGGGCTCTTTGGAGGAATTGGGAGACGGTGCGGGATTGGAGGAGGTAGACGAGGACCATGAAGGGGACGCAGACGAGGACCATGGTTATGGCGAAGCGCCAGTCGGTGGCCGGGATAGTGAATTGCGTGATGCCGAAGACGGACTGAGAGGTCAGTATGGATTGATGTTGGGTGTAGAGGATAATTCATATTGGAGACGATGGGGCGGTGGGGGGGACTACTTACAGTTACAAAAGTCAGGGGCAAAAAGATCATGCTAATCATGGTCAAGAGGCGGACGTTGTCTCCCTGGTCAACTGCCCTTCTGCTCTCCTTGATAGAACTTCCATTAAATAGCTGATCCCTCAGATTCTCAATCTCCTTGCGCGTGCGCTCATTCCGCTTTAGTACCTCGCCTAGCTCACTGACGACCTTGTCGAGCTCCCTGCGCAGCAAGCCCATCTTGGCGAGGTAGTCGGCTACCTCGGGGGCCACGGCACCCTCCGAAGGCGAAGAAGAAGAGGAGGAGGAGGAGACTGATGGGTGGGGCCACAGTAAAGGATGGTTGCCCGCCCAAAAGTCATCGGTAAAGGTATCTACGTAGGCGGCGAGCATGGCTTTGATGCCGGTATTGACAACAGCGAGGGTGTTGTAGGCCCAGAAGTAGCGGCGGATGTAGGTGAAGTGCTTGTCTTCGAAGAGGAGCTTGTCGCGGAGACGGTAGTCGAACATGAATTCTGTCTGGATGGTTGTCAGGAGAGGCGGATAGTGAGAGATTTAAGAAAGTGACAGTGGGATTGTATGGTATAATTGGGGTAAAGGGACAAAATAACTTACTGGAGGAGTGATGAGCTTGGTGATGCGGTCGTGCAGAATCTGATTCCTCTTGCGGGCATCTCGGTACTCAGCAATCAGCAGCTCTAGAAACGCATACGGGCCGCTGTAGAAGCTCTTTTGCTGAAAGTCGTCCCCCCTGACAGTATGTTCGTCGTCGGGGTAGCTCTGAATACTGAGCAGGTGCCATGGGCCAAATGTATCAAAGAGAAAGCCCTCTTTAGCCCGTTCTCTGCGCGGCCTCATCCGTACAGTCTTCTTTGGTTCACCCCCTAGCGAAAGAGCAAGCACAGAGCCACACTCCGCAATGTCAATGTGGTCCCCGTGGCGTTTGTCTGATGGTCTCTTCTCGTAGCGCTGCCAGGGGGCAGGCTCAAGACCGTCGCCTACTAGAGTGTAATATTTGAAGACGAAGAAGAATGATCGCTGCCGAAGGTGGGAGAAGGATAGAGGGGCGATGGGTTTGATATCAGCTAGGGTATCCCCGTGAGGAGATAGTGGCGATGACGGATAGAATGGCGCCGATGGTGAACGCTCAAAGGCGCGGTGCATAAAGGCGTGGGTGCGCCCTCGATTCGCAGTGTCGGATAAGAGATGATGGAGCAGTTCCGTCATGTCAAAGTGAGGTGACATGGTGAGATGAAGTGCGGCCAGCATCAGCGGCGTTGGCTCTTGGACAATACTAGTGAGAGGACTCTTTATAAGCTACTGACTGAAGAGAAGGACTCCATGAAGAACAATGGACTGGATATAGGACCTACGTGATACGGCCAACCGCTCTGCCGCTGGGATTGACATCTTTAATAGCTGCCCACACTGTGGGAGCGTCAACAATACCATCAGAAGTCTCCAAGGGGCCATCACCAACGTACTTGACGAAGCCCTGAACCTCAACATCACAATTCATCTTGACGGTGGTTGCATCCTCGGCCACCTCATACACCTCAAACGTCGAGCTGACATAGCGCTCCTTCTCGTAAGCTGCGAAATCACGAAACGACTGCGACGTGTCAATGTCCCAGCGACGACGCAATGCCTCATCGTCTAGAAAACCAGCAATCTCTTCAGAGAACTCAAAATCTTGGAGATGCCGCAGGAGCATGCCGTCCGAGAAGCTCATTGGTGTGATGGCGCACCGCACACGTGAAGAAGCGGACGTATCATCTACTGTCAGGCGCCGGGGGCTGTTCGAAGGATGGTCTAGGAGTGGGATAAAAGAAAGGTCCTCATCTGGGATGGCAAAGGCGCCGCCGCCGCCAGAATTGGGATTTGGGGTGAGTGGTAGAGGCTTAGGAGATGGGCAGAGGGAGACGCGCTCAGGTGCCTCGAGGGTATCGCGGCGAGGACGGGGGAGCAGAATGGCGTTGGTATCGCTGGTGAAGGTGAAGGATCGCAGCGGAGGTGTCACTGCATCTTGAATGGTGTTGCGGCTGTCTGCTCTCTCCCTCTGCCTCCCATTGCTCAACTCATGAAGGCTGCGCAAAGTGCGGATGTACTGTTCGTGGTGATGCTCTGCCGCTTGGATAAGATCGTCAACGTTGCTATATTGCAGCTGATGATGAGTCATGTTTCTCAAGTATCAAGCCTATCCCATTTGAATTGTTTCTTTTGACAGAAAGCAGTATAAAATGAAAATAACCGAAAACTTCAAGGGCAGGACTCAAAGGAGAAACCCTAGCCGTATTTGTATGCCATCATCACATCTCCTGCCTTCATCGTTCGTAAGCCTCAACTCCGCTGCCCCGGATGGCGCAGCCTGTCATTTCGGAGGCGGCCGACCAAGTCAGTTGATAGTTGCGGCTGAATCGACTTCGCTGGCAGAAGCCAGGAGATGAGCCGCCTTGAAGATGCAAGCAAGCAACTAAGGTATGCAGCCATGCAGGCACGTCAGAGCATGAGATCGGATGGCGTCAGCGCTCTTTGACATGTGGAAATGCTTCCCAGATGAAGCTTAACTGCGGAGAAGCCTATTTGCCAAGACTCTTTCTGAGAGGTGGAGGGTCCGTTTCGGTAGCTTCGTTGGGTCAAGTGTAGATGGGTTCCCAGCTGTTAAGCTCTAACTGTGGTTCTTCCATTGCTCTCAAAACGGTTCTTGGGTTAGCAAACAGTGAGGCTGACTGGCGCTAGTTCAAGAGATTGAATGGCTTTCAGGGCTCGGCTCGAGGCGGCTGAAGACGGGACCCCCGCTAGCTCAAGTGTTGGAGTTCCGCTCCGTTGTCACAACACCAACACCGTTTCCAACGCCATCCAACCATCGCGGAGGCTATGCCGTCTTCATCGTCATACGTCAACGTGCTTTTCGTCTGATGGCCAAGCAGGGGACGGGTGGCTTCTCCTATAGCTCAAGGCGACCATTTGCCTTGAGAAATGGAAATCTCTTATCAATCCGATTGCAGGCTTACCTTTGTAAAAGCTGTGACTACGAGAAACGACTTCACCACCAAATGTCACATTGAGGCAACTGGCAAATGCGTCATCATTTGTATCGAGTCATTCCTACTCCCTATCATAGATAACAAAATCACAAAGGTATAAGCAGTATTTTCCCCCATTACAGACCGATCAAACCCCCTGATTGACGTCATCCTATCATGTCTTCGTAACTCTATCATTCAAAATGAGGTGCCCAAATACCTTGCTAGTGTCCAGCCAACCAGGATATTGCCCATCGATACTACCGATGGGGCGGCCATGTGTGAATCAAACCATCAATGCCATCGCTGGCTTCGCCTAAGAGGCAACAGTAACAGGCTTGTTGGCGGCGGCAGGCTTTTCGGCGCCATCAACTTCCATGGCGTCGTCTTCTCCTTCGGCTTCTCCTTCGCCCTCACCTTCCTCTTCCTCCTCAAGCTCGTCCTCGCTTTCGCCCTCGATGTCAACACTGCCATCCTCGGACATTTCCTCCTCGTCATGTTCATGACCGTTCTGGTGCTCGCTCTCGACACCAGCCATCTCGGCATCCTCGCCCTTGGCCTTGGTCTCCTCACCTTCGACAACCTCCTCTTCAGCAGCTTCCTCTTCGGCTTCCTCCGCACCATACTCCTCCTCGTCGGCAACGAGATCAGCCTCAGGTTGCTCAGGTGGGAATTCAGGAGGTGCAGAGGCATCAGAGTCCCTGCAAAAAAGGGTTAGAAAAAATCGCGCTTGAGGCATGACGTGGAGACTGACCATTTGATGGCGAAACGAGTGACACGGGGCTTCTCTGCCAGGACATTACGCTTCACCCGTTCGATGATGGGTTTGGCAGGAGGCTCGGCATTGAGCTCCTCAGAGTCATATTCATTGTTGACATAGTATCCAACTCTCACAAACTCCCTTCCATCGTAGGCGCAAGTCAGAAGAACGACAGTCACGCCCAGGATATCTGCGTCGGGAATGCGGGTGGTGCTTGGTGCCTCAGCCTCAAACAAGAACTTGTTTACGCCAACAGGGATAGGGCCAACGAGGAGAGAGTCGAGCTCTTGATCGTACTGATCACTGTGGCAGTTTAGCAAAATCGAACCAAAGGCCAGAATCAGAGGGGCAATGTCCTTACCTAGTAGCAGATCCAACGTAGGTCAACTTCCATTCGAGGTCTACATAGGGTTAGAATGTCATGAATGCTCATTATGGAAACTCATGTGGCTACTTGCCCTTCTCGAGCGGCTCCAGACACTCGAAAGTAATCTCGAATTCGTACTTGTCGGTGAACTTGGCGGGGTTGTTCAACACCTTGACTCCTAGTAGAGAGACAACAGACATGGCGACGGAGGTCTTGTTTCAAACAAACAAGATATGGCTATTGAACAAGTGAGACTCAGAGCGGGATCTTTGCTCAAGTTGTTTTGTGTGCTAGTCGAAGAGGTGGCGGCGGTGTCGAACGAGAATTTCGTAGAGAGGGAGGGAGAAAGTCGGTCACGGTTGGCTAGTGGAAGAAACAAGAAGACGCAGCGTCGAGCTCGGGATAAGGCCAAGCCAAAGCGATGCAAAGGTGAAGGAACTATCAGATTACGGGTTTGCGTGCAAAAATACTTCTTGCAAGTTGAAGAAAGCAGGAGGGCTGGGGAGCAGAGGCGAGGGTGAAGGCCAGGTCAACAAATTATTATAGCTCACGCGAGACGCGACCGCCGCACATCGCGTAAAGTGGTCGCCATGTGGTCACGGTGGTTTCTGTGCTATAGTCCCACTGTAGATATGCTCTGTAGCGGTTGAGATTCAGTTGGCCTTGTAGTGGGAGGAGAGGTACGTACCCAACCTCTGTGCTTAAGAGGGCTAGCAGCTGAGCAGCGCTGTGGGGGTTGGGCTGCACTGCAGGTACGTACCTTTCCGTACTCAGCGGATCACCCAGAGCGCGACTGCTGGTTGGCCAGCCTGGTGGCCAGCCTTCTCTCTGGGCATAGCTTGACCAGATTGAAATTTGAAGCTCACACCACTCTAACCATAGCAACCCATAAGCTTTCAACCCATTGCGCGACTGCCACCAGACTCGGCATCGCTATCACCGATCTTCCTTGGGTCTACGGGGCATTCGAATATATCTGAAGCCATTTGAGTCAGGCATCTACTCGTCGGTCGCTGCAGCGTTCAGATTGCCGTTGTACAAAGGGTGGTCGCGCGCGTCCTCGGTGGTTGAGTAGTTGAGCATCGTGTCTATCCCACTGGATTGGGATTTTGGACCGGTATAGCCTTTCCCATCGAATCCAAGCTATAGCATCCTACAAACAAACTAATTTCCAATAGGCGCGCTTGTTCGAAAACATCGAGGCTCCTGTTTCCTTATAGCCGGTTGAATACCGTAGCTATCGAGCTGTCCTTAGGCCGCTGAGCCTTATCTGCCCGCCGATCAATAGCCTTGTTATACGTAACGGTCGAATTTAATTCTACAATAGCAACCCAAAAAAATGGCTTCAGAAGATACTTCGTGGGGTAATGATGGATTTTCGGCTGCAGATGACACCCATACTCAGCATAGCCACGAACAAGTTGATAACTTTGCTCAAGAATCTCATGTGTCTGGTGAAACAGAGGAAAATGGATCGGACGATGGAGGAGAATATGATCCTGAATATGTTCCTACTGAGACAGTTGCCCCAGTCCCTCCAGTCCCTGAAATTGCTGCCTCAGCCACCCTCTCACAGCGTCCAACGTCCAAGCCAAAAATGTCTGGAGGCTTCCTAGTGGAGGCTTCTGATGATGAGGAAGAAGAAGAAGAAGAAGATGACGATGATGATGAGGAAGAAGAAGATGGTGATAATGATGAACAAGAATTAGAAGAAGCAGAAGAAGACGAGGATGGTCAGAATGCCGCCTCGGAACAGGTTTCGAGAGCACAAAGCCAAGTTGGCCAGCCTCAGTCCATTGAGGCGAAGAATGGAGATACACCTGTTCCTTTCCCTGCCCCCGCTGATCCATCTCATGTGACTTCCACACCTATGACCAGTCTTGATCCGGTAGCAATATTTGAGGCTCGAATTAAGGAGGACCCTCGAGGCGACATGGATGCATGGTTAGGTCTCATTGCGGACCTCAAACGTCATAGCAGATTTGACGAGGTCCGAAAAGTGTATAATCGTTTCTTGGAAATCTTTCCTCAGGCGGTATGTTTTCATCATCTCTCCCTCTAATGTTAGATATTGATTGAATCTGACGGTAATAGGGCGATATTTGGGTAGAATGGATCGAGATGGAACTTGGCATGGACAACTTTATTGACGCTGAACAACTTTTCGGAAGATGTCTAATGACTGTGCCCAACGTCAAGCTTTGGACAGTCTACCTCAACTACATTCGTCGACGAAATGACCTGAACAACGACCCTACCGGCCAAGCTAGACGAACTGTCACCCAGTCATATGAGTTTGTGATTGATAATATTGGTATTGATAGAGACTCAGGCAATATTTGGCAGGATTATGTCCAGTTCATCAAGAGTGGTCCAGGGCAAATCGGAGGTTCTGGCTGGCAGGATCAGCAGAAGATGGACCAGTTGCGCAAGGCCTATCATCGTGCCATCAACGTCCCCATGTCAACAGTGAACAATCTCTGGAAAGAATATGACCAGTTTGAAATGGGACTGAACAAGGTAACCGTATGTATCAAAGTTCCATCATTTGAGCTTTCAAATCTCCCTAACTTGCAAATAGGGGCGGAAGTTCATCCAGGAACGTTCGCCGGGTTACATGTCTGCCAAAATCGCCAACATGGCCCTGGACAATATGACCCGAAACCTGAAACGAACAAATTTACCGAGATTGCCCCCGGCACCTAGATTTGATGGCGACCAAGAGTTTCGTGATCAAATCGAGATGTGGAAGAAGTGGATTGAATGGGAGAAGGATGACCCACTGGTCCTCAAGTCTGATGAGCCAAAGGTTTATACACAGCGGGTTTTGTACTGTTATAAGCAAGCCTTAATGGCACTGCGGTTCTGGCCAGAGATATGGGTTGATGCAGCTGAATGGTGCATTGAGAACAGTGTCCGAGAGAATGAGAAAGATATGGGTGCTGAGCTTCTTTCTCAAAGCATATCCGCTAATCCTGAAAGTGTCTTGCTTGCTCTGAAGCAAGCAGACCAAATCGAGGGCAGCTATCCACAGAAAGAAGGTGACAAGGCCGAATATGCTAAAGCGGTCCGCAAGCCTTTTGATGATGTTTTGACCACGTTGTATGCGATGGGAGATAAGGTGAAAGATCGCGAAAAGCTGGAAATTTCTACCTTAAAACAAGCAGCCGCGCAGGACCCGCCTCTGCAAGAATCCATAGAGTTGAACACCGATGATGACGATGGGCAAGGGACGTCGAAGAAGTCGCTGACAGAGGAGCGCATCGCTGCTATTCAAAAGGGTTATACTGCGGAGACCAACCTTCTCTCACGGACGATTTCTTTCGTTTGGATCGCCATGGCCAGAGCAATCCGCCGCATCCAAGGCAAGGGCAATCAAATAGACGGCGGATTGCGGAAAGTGTTCACTGATGCACGCCAAAAAGGACGACTCACCAGTGATGTTTATGTCGCTGTTGCCTTGTTGGAGTCCGTTGTGTACAAGGACCCAGTCGGTGCCAAAATTTTCGAGCGCGGTGCACGATTATTTCCCAACGATGAAGGCTTCATTGTAGAGTACCTCAAGTTCTTGCATTCCAAGGACGACACAACGAGTAGGTTAACAAAAGTCTAAGTATCTTCTATTGAGTCTAACCAGCAAACAGATGCGAGAGTCGTTTTTGAGACATGCGCCAACCGTTTGATCGCCAATCCGGAAACGCTACACAAGGCAAAGACACTTTATGTTTACTTCCACAGATATGAATCTCAATATGGCGAACTGTCTCAAATTCGAAAAATAGAGGCAAGAATGGCCGAGCTTTTCCCCGATGATCCCAAGCTCAAGAACTTTACGGCTCGATACTCCTCTGAAACATTCGACCCTATTGCCGCTCCTGTTATCATTTCCAAGGCAGTGCAAATGCGACCGAAGCAGCTAATCCCCGTCATTGAGCAGCCAGCATCGGCCCGCAGCAGTTTTCCACCACAAAGGGAGGCAAGTCCACGCCCACAGTTCGTCCGTGCTACGGCATCTCCTAAGCGACCGCTCGGATTTGATGACGAGGAACTTAACCCTCCAAAGAGACTTGCTAGAGGGACGTCTCCTCTGAAAGGGGCTGCCGGCCGACGCCTGGACCAACAGCGTCGCAACCAGTCCTCCGCTCTCCATCGTGACATCACTTTCCTCCTAGGAATACTTCCTCCCTCACACACATACGACTCACAGCGACTCAGCCCAGCTGGCATGGTTTCTTTGCTCCGTGATACTACACTACCGGACTATGGGGCGTGGAAAGCCCAAACGGGGGGCCAGTATAGGTTTTCTGCCCCGACGCATGGGCGACAGCCGTCTGGAGAGTTCCCACGGCCAATCAGCCCATATGGTAGGGTTGCATCTGCATCTGCTGGCTATAGGCAATCGCCCTTGGGTAGGACCGAGGTGGGAAGTGCTTATCAGGCGAATCCATATGGCCCTCCTGATATTGGAAGCACTCCAGTCCAATGGCCACCCGTGCCGCAAGGTTATGGGGCACCAGCTTCTGGGCAGTATGGAGGATATCGATATTAGACTGGGTGCTTGGGCGGAAAGTTTAGGCTGTTGCCCAGATGCTCTCGGCCGCACGCTGCCGAGGCTGTCAAGACTGGACAGACAACTGGATATTAGACAGAAAAGTAATTTCGGGTTGATGGGTAACAGCGAATATCTGCTGATCCTAATGCATTTCAACGGCGTTCAGTAAGAGATTTATAGTGGAGGGGACTGCTCTTTTGTAACTTAGAAGTTGGTGACAAGATTTATATCCTTGCGATCTTCCACTAGTCTATGGTGGCCAGTTTAGCTGAGATAGCTTACAAAGTAGGATAGAAAGATTTCAACATGACCTGCGTTCGCAAGCCCCTAACAGTTGTTCGACCTTTGGATCTGTGGACATGGCATTCACTTGACGACACGGGATTGTGTAGCTGGGCTTGGAGTAACATCATCTGACTGTTAGCATCTGTGGTGCAACACGCTTGCAGCTTCTGCTTTTGAAACCCGAGACCGACTTGGCTTGTCAATTCCTCGAAGGCGATGATTTGATATTGGGATTAGAAATAAGGAGGTAAGGCGCTAGCGGAGAGACACTTCACTATAGAATCAAGGCGTTACAACTGCACCCAGCCGACTCCGTCCTCCACAGCACTCTCAACTACAATAAGGCTTTTACAATTTGTGCCGCATTTCTTAAGATTCTCATCGTGAAGCACTTTCTGGGGGAGGCTGGATGGAAGTAGCATGTTGTCCCACCTTGCTGCTGCCTTCTCTGCAATTCCACTTCACTTGTCTTTTGTTGCTCATCTCTCTTTCACATTGTGATCACGCTTCTCCGCAAGGCGGTGTTCAATCCTCTAACCCCGTTGCTCTGGCAGCTGCACTGCAGTTGGCCACACGTGCGGTGAATCACATCACGCGCTTGGTTGCCTTGAGAGTTATAAGAAGCTAGACTCTTTCTCTTTCCTTCAACCTCTTCTTTCTTCTCTCAACATCATCCTCTCCGAACCCCTGCCTCCACTCTCTAGATCCCTTCATCTCTCCTTAACTACGCTGCTCTTTGATCAGAACGCCTCAGCTTGGAATTGTCATTCGTAGCTATCACGAGCATCAGTAAGTTGGCATATTTGCACTCTGCCTTCCTCAATTCCCTGAACTCGTCGTCAGCCCTGCTTCTCACAGCCTAGTCGCATTGGTTTGCTGTTTTCCTCAAATAACCCTTTCTCCATATATGAGTCTGAGCTTCTCAGCAAACGAGATTGTGTGAAAAACACGGCTTCATGATCTTTCCTGCCATCAAACAGCAATTCTCGCCGTTTACTCTCCCATGACTGATTTTCGATTGAAGCACCGCTTCTCAACTCGACTTTTCGGAATCAGATTGGATTAGCAAACAAATTTGTGTGTCGCCTAAGACTTCAAATTGTGTTCCTTATCTGCGTACGTGGAGTTAGTTTTGCTTGTACAAAAAAAAAAAACACGCTCCCCTTTCACATCTTCTCGTTGTACCGTTGAGGGAGCAATCATGCTACCAGACCCCTCAAGCTTTCTTCTTAAACACTCACTTTCAGTACCACCTCACTTGTCTCTACGATCAATATAAATTTCCTCAAGCCTACCTATTTCTGGTCTTTTTTCCTTTTATGAGAGGTTTCATGATTCACTGGTAGTTGTCTAACTTGATTCTAAGGGAAATAAGAACTTCATTCAAGGCCCAGCCTGTGTAAACGGCACTACTACTACAAAAAGAAGCAAAAGAAAGCCACTATCTAGGTACTTATTATCCTATCTAATGTACAGCTGCATGATACGGAGCTTGTCTTCACGTTCGGCTTTGCTCTTGCTCCATCTTGAAATGACAGACTATACGCTTTCTTACCATTTCCCCCAAGTTTACTCGCTAACTTGCGCCAGTAGCTTACACAATGTCTGAAAGAGGACGCTCGCCCGCACCCTCTGGGCCAAGTGGTGCCGCACCGCCACGCCGTACCTCACAGTCTCCCTCAGTTGGAAGCCGTGGAGTCTCGCCAGCCAGGAGCGTGGCCTCTGGTGCAGCTGCGAACCCTGGATGGAAGCCCGGTATGGGATTCGATCCTGCGAAGCCAGAGCAGAAAGAAAGAAAGGGAAACACTCGGATGGAGCTTCCTGCAGATGCCTATGTCAGCGAGGCAGGCAAAGATACGTTCGCTCTTCGGGGAAATAGATTCAATACTGAAGGACGTCCCGACACGATTGAGGTAAATCAATTCCGCATGACAAAATTTGATTTCAACAAGAAGATCCACCAATATGATGTAAGTGTCTACCCATCTGCATTTGGCAAGTTGTCAAACTCATTCGGGGATAGGTCGTTCTGTCCCCAGAGCCCGACAAACGGGGCCCAGTAATGAAGAAGATATGGGCACACGAAAGTTTCAAAAAGGCGCTCTCTCCGTACAATTTTCCGATGTGGATTTCAGATGGCTCCAAGTTAGCTTGGTCACCTGTCTTGGTTGAGCGCGGTGAGATTCGCATTACCGTCGACTTAGATGATGGCCAACCTGCGGCTCGGCCTGGCAGAAGTAATAAGTTTTACATTATACTTCGCAAGACTACTGAAGTTCAAATCGCCGCTCTTCAAGGTTACTTAGAAAGGAAGATCTCCTTCAACAACAGTGTGCAGGAGGCCCTCAACTTCATGGACCATTTAATTCGTCAGTGGCCGTCGGAGCATTTGCTGGCAATCAAAAGGAATTTCTACAAAAAGGACCAAATGGGACGACCACTAATGGACGGTGGGATTGTTGAAGTTCACAAAGGAACCTATGCCTCACTACGCATAAGCAGCAACCTCACGCGCGGCGGAATTGGCCTTGCCCTAAATGCTGACGTCGCGAACACTTGCTTTTGGGTTGGGAGACGAACATTGGATCAAGTCATGTTGAGCTTTCTGGCCACTCTTGACAAAAAATGGACAGGAATCACGGGGGCCAATGCTACAGAAATCTTCCGGCCAACGAGATCTAAGAACGGAAACCAATGGCAATCTTCTGATGCCTTCAAGCAGCTTCGAAAGCTCCGCAAGCTCAAGTTCACGATTCGGCATAATAACCGTGACCCCAGGCTGGCCAGCAAGGTCTACACTGTCCAAGACTTTTTATTTGATGAAAAGTTTGGAGCCGAAGGAGCCAACGCTAGAACAGCGACGTTTGCGTATAATGGCCGAGAGATATCGGTCGTCGATTACTATCGTGAAAAGTACCAGGCGCATTTGAGGTTCGCCAACCTTCCACTCATTAGTACTGGAAAATCTGGACTCATTCCAATGGAGTTTGCCTATGTTGAGCCGATGCAGCGATATGCGTTTAAGCTCAACCCTGAACAAACGGCCGCAATGATCAAGATTGCCGTAACTCGCCCGAAGGACCGCAGAAATGATATCATGAAGAATGTGGGAGACTTGAAGCTTCCTCAAGACCCGTATCTCAGACATTACGGCGTTCAGTTGGATATGCAATTTGCCAAGACTGAAGCCAGAATCTTGCCGCCTCCACCAGTCAACTTCGGTCAGGGAACAGCGGACCCAAAGTTCAGCGGACGGTGGGATTTGCGAGGGAAGAAGTTTCTGAAGGCAAATTTTGCGCCACTTCAGAGCTGGGGCTTCATGGTAATGGATGATTGCGTCAACCTCCCACAGCTGCAGCAATTTGCCAGAACTTTTAAAACAACCTTTCAGGGCCATGGTGGGATTGTAAAGACAGACCCTGTTCTGGTAAACGTTCCAGGCAACATTAGGAACAACGCTGCTCTGGCCTTGGCTCATACACATCAGCAGATCACCCGAGAACGAGGTTACACCCAGCTCATTTTCGTCGTTGTTAAACACAAGAACAGCCCACACTATGAACGTCTCAAGAAATCTGCTGATTGCCGGTTTGGTATCCTCACCCAGGTAGTCAATGGTGCTGCGGTGGTGAACAACAATGGTCAGTATCACTCAAATGTCAGTCTAAAGGTCAACTGCAAACTTGGGGGTGCCACGGCTCGAACTATGCCACCTTGGAAGTCCGCGGGGACGTATTTCCCCCAGGACCGCCCTACCATGATTGTGGGTGTGGATATTTCGCATGCAGCCCCCGGTGGTCCGTCGCCGTCGATTGCAGCCATGACCATGTCAATGGATCGAGATGCTACCAAATATGCTGCCGTGGTGGAAACCAATGGATATCGCGTGGAGATGCTGACACCTGCCAATGTGCATTTCATGTTTGGTCAGCTTTCCAAAATGTGGACGCAGAACCATGGTGGCCAGTTCCCTAAACACGTTATCTATTTCCGTGACGGCGTTTCAGAAGGTCAGTTTGCTCATGTTATTGAGCAAGAAATTGCTGAGATCAAGTCTTTTCTTCGACAAGCTGCCCCAAAAATGGCGCTTCCGAAATTTACAGTCATTATTGCAACGAAGCGGCATCATATTCGGTTCTTCCCACAAAAAGGTGATAAGAATGGCAATGCGCTTCCAGGAACTCTTGTGGAAAGAGAGGTCACTCACCCGTTCATGTACGACTTCTATCTATGCTCGCACGTGGCCATTCAGGGAACTGCTCGGCCCGTCCACTACCATGTTCTCCTAGATGAGATGGGTATCCCAGTGAACGAGTTGCAGAAAATGATCTACCATCAATGTTATTCGTATGCAAGATCCACGACGCCGGTTTCGCTGCATCCAGCGGTCTACTATGCTCATCTCGCAGGTAACAGGGGGAGGGCCCATGAAAACATTGCCACAAGTGAAGGGTTCCGATCTGGAGCGAAGGGGCATGAGATGATACGCGACAAGGTCGCCAAAGGGCAGTCTACAGGCGAACCGTCCAGGGGCAGCGATGCGCCTACATTATTGCAGCTGGGCGGAAAGCCAGAAGGCGAAAAACCTCTGGATGGAGAGGTCAGACAGAGAGAGTTCTTCAAGAGTACCATGTGGTACATCTAACTGTGGAGGTAATGAGGGTATAGGCGATGGGATGGAAGAGGCATGGAGGCATGAAGGCATGGGAAAGACTCTCAGAAGCAAAGGAACATGGTCAGTTTGCCCGTGAATAAAGACTTGGAAAAGAAGCAATGTTGCTCAGTGCGAAAAATTAAATTCCGAAAAGGGGAGATTGGATTGGCGGGAAGAGGTGGTGGAGGATATTTGCTATTGCAGTAGACGCTCGTCTAAACAATGATTATTAAATCGTGACGTTATTGGTCGCAGAGGCCTTGAACAATTGCGTAGCCCTTGTGAAATGAATGTACCCCCAGGGCTATCTGGCTAATGTCTACCTAGGTGCAGAATACGGTTGACCAGAAACGCCGTAGTTTACGAGACCTTCTTTCAGGGTAGTAGAGATAAGTCGGACCACCCCCAGTTCGGCCACCCCCCCAAATCAGCCACCCAAAATATCACAAAACAAATGGAATTTGAAGGGAAAAAATCAATACAATAGCATCGCAATGTATTCAATCGGTGTTTTTTTTTACTATAGTTGAAATTGATAATAGAGGTCTTTAAATTTAATTAAATTAATAAAATTAGAGATTTTACAAAGTTGTAATTATTATTTTAAATATTTTCTTATAATAATAACTTTTTTAATTTAAATAAATTAATTATTAAGGTTTTTTTTAATTTTATATCTTTTTTTTAATTTAAGGGTATTAACTTAATATTATAAATTCTAAATCCGGGTTTTATTTTTTATTAAAGTAATATTTTAATAGTTTAATTAATTTCTAACTTTTTTAAATAATAGTCTTACTATTAGATTATATATTTTAAAATAATTAATAATTTTATAAATTTATTAAAATTATTATAAA